>PNEQ01002292.1:207160-226615 GCA_003012365.1 Medauroidea extradentata | reverse complement strand
AAGTTGCAGTTCCTAAAACATGATATACGTTTTTAAAATCCACAAACACGAAACGTGCGCGACAGTGGTGAGGGAAAATACTACTTGCGTAGTAGGGGCAGGCTGCACGTGAATACCAGCAGCTCTGCTATCAGCCGGGCGAGCTGTCCGCGCGGTATCTGGCAACACTGCAAGGGCAGCGCGTGTGATTGCCCGAGGGCTAGAGGGGAGGGTTGTCAAGCACTCGCGTGGTTGAGGAGCAGGCTGAGGAGCAGAGTAACGTGACCCTTCCCCTCCGAAGCTATCTCGCGACTGAGCCTTGCCTGATACTCCTTGCCTGGAGCGACCGTCAGCTAATATACAAGTTAGTGGCTTAGGAAGGAGTCACTCAGAAGCCTCCTCTACCATATTATAATGTCAGATTATAGAATTTAAACTGTGACTGTTTTTCACTGGTAGACCGGCACCTTAAGCGCTGGTGAGGGGTGACATAATGTGAGTATAGAGCGGTTCTGGAATGAAGGGGCGGGGGAAACGGGAGATCCCTGAGAAAACCCGCCGACCAGCAACATCATCCAGCACTATTCCCACGAAAATCTGGGGACTTACACCGCCGGAAATCGAACCCCGATCACGTTGGTGATACGTAATCTGAGGACTTCTTTGTGTACGGGGGACAAAACTGGAGTGTGTACTTAGTTTAGGTTATTCAACTTTTTAGGAATATTAGCTGTAAATAATAATTGTAATATCGATCTGTATGGTTTCGAATTTGTGTGTGTGTGTGTGTAATATATATATATATATATATATATATATATATATATATATATATATATATACATACATATATATGTGTGTGTGTAGGTGTGTGTGTGAGTGTGTGTATGTGTGTTTATGTGAAAGTATTGTATTATTATTGAAGAATATTTTGTAGGATTTCTAATAAATTTGGAAATGTTTAATTTAATTATTTCATTTAATGTATCATGTCCTCCATTCCGAGCAAACTTGGCTACGGATTGAACGATACAGCTGCAACAACACAGATAAATTAACAATATTCTGCTTACGTTTATTATTATTATTATTATTATTAATCGATTCTCAACTGGTTGGTAAAATATTGCATAGAACTAATAACGTATTGAACTTATGTCGTTAATACGACACTTATAATTACACACTGTATTTTGTTTGTTGGTTAGTTTTCATTTCAGTTTGCCGTAAAATCACACCTTGTCAAATGAGCTTCTTCACAAAGAAAAAATTATTTAAGTATGTATGCCTACATTTATAACAAAACTAAATATTTTAAAAAATTTGCCACGTTAGAAAATTTACCAAAAATAAATGTTAAAATGGGTATTTTCTGCGGTTTACAGAAATATTGCTATATGTACTTAAATATACTTTGCTATTAAAAAAATATATTTTAATATATAGGACCTACCACTTAAATATTATGCTAAATCTTAAAATGATGAATAATTTCTTTACAGTGAAAATAAGATGATGATAGGTTGATATAAAGTGAATGATAACTTATCTGATTATTTGGCGAAAAGAAATAAATTTCGAAGTCTATCGCTAGAATTATCTTTAAAAAGATTACTTTACTTAAATGTCATAGTAATTAATTACTGTACGTGAGACAGTCAAATTCAGGTGTAAATACGATGGAATCATCTCTCATTCCCATGAGTATATCACACAAAGAATAAAAAATTTTATCTGTTTTTAGAAAAAAGTTGCAGTAACGAAATTACTCTCACGATATCTCAATGTCTATTGAATTATTCCCTTTGGAGTACTCACTAAATATTGAATAAAACGACTATTCCGAAGGCGTATTTTGAGGCTCCGTTATCGGGAGCCTTCCAGCTTATCTAAAAGCATAATCCATCAAACTATGGGGTTTTACATCATCTTCTTGATAACGTCTACCACTATCGCTACTACCTTGCTAAGTCCTTCTCAGTCGCAGTAAAATGTAAAAATAATATTACCACAGCCGCTCTTAGTTACGGTGGCAGTAGTAGAGTTAAAGAGCGCGATAAACAGCAATTTTCTTCACCATGTTTTTATTTTTTATTTGTACCATATATTTTTTAAGACACAAAATGTGAGTAAATTTGGCTCTAAGGAAATTTTTTTTTCATAGTTTTCGCGTAATGGCTTCTTGAGGTCCAAATTTTTTACGTTTCCGTTTTAAGGACTAAACTAAAACCAACTGACATACCTAATTGAAAAAAAAAATAACTGTGAATAAAGACGTCACAGGCTACAGTCACGTACATAAAAACAAAGAATACAATTTTTTGTAATGAAATAAAAATGCTAAAATTTAAAATTTAAATTAAAAAATTTAATAATTATGAAAAAAATTCAAAAACATTTTATTTTGTGGTTTAAAATAGCTAAATTTGTGGCCTACAACATCATTAACCACTACGATTTTTTTTTATTCAGTTTGGTATGTGAGTTGGTTTTAGTGTCGTTCTTAAATCGGAAATACGCTAAGTTTGGCTTTAACGAGCCATTACGCAAATACTATGCGAGATAAAAAAAATGTATAAGGGAAAAATGTAGTCACATTTTGTGTCTAAACAAGAAAAAAAACTGGTACAAATATAAAAATAAAATCATGGTGATGAAACTTGCGGTAGACCGCGCCTACGTCTCAGTCGAACAAGAAACGTGTAGGATGTTGACTAGTGCCTTTATTTTAACAAACCACCCCATCACTCACTGACGTGATTGTCGAAAACCATTGAAAACTGAAATTAGGATAGTCCCCACGTTCACCAGAAGAATGAGTGTCGAGTGTTTAAACACTGCGCCACCTCCCAAGGTCGCAGTGCATTATTATAAATAGCTACTTTGTCCAACGTCGGAAAATAACAGAGAGAGAGAGAGAGAGAGAGAGAGGGAGAGAGAGAGAGATAGAGAGAGACGAAGGATTGAAGTAGACGCGGGACGCAGTGGTATATGACGGTCTTATTCGTAAAGAATTCTTGTTGGACAGATAATTATTCCCATAAAACTTTGTTGGTCAATTAATAAAAACATATTGTCTGGCTAAAATCTGACGTTAGAATTAATTTTATTTACCTTCGCCAGAAAACTAGATTTAATAAAATAAAAATATGTATAAAAATATCACGAAACATCTGGGTTTGTTTTCGGGAGTTTTAATTAATTGTCACGAGATGTAATTTTTTTTTTATATTTATTTTTATTTTTTTGCCGATGTTCGACATGTTAAGCCTAATTATAGTACAGGTTAGAAATAAAATGTTTTCTCTTATGGGAGAGTTTGGCGCAGGAAAATACTATGCCTCTAGTTTTTCGGTTTACGCTAACGGTTGTAATAAAATACGAAACCATAGCAAAATTAAATTTAACTTAGATTTTAAAAGAGAGATTTAATTTAATTTAGAAGTGTAAAGAAACCAATTTCGTTTTTTAAGGGCGCGGTTCACCTCAGTTTTCAACGTCTCTTTTTATTTTTATATTTGTACCAGATTTTTTTTCTTATTTTAAACATAAATTGTGATTAAATCTTCCTCTTAGGAAATTTTCGTATCTCTCATAGTTTTTGCGTTGTGAGTCGTAAACGTCAAAATTTGCACTTTACGGTTTTATGTTCGCCACTAAAACCAACTGACATACCAAACCTAAAGATTTCACAGTATACAACAATATTGTAGGATGTGATTCGTCACACATAAGAACAAAAAATATACATTTTTGTATTTTTAAAAATTTTTAATTTTCATTTCAAAATTTAGCGTTTTTCATTAAATACAAGAATATTTTTTTGTATATGTCAAATCATAGCCTACAACATTGTTATACACATTGAATTTTTTCGCTTTGGTATGTCAGTTGGTTTTCGTGGCGTACATAAAACCGTAAAGTGCAAATTTCGACGTTTAAGACTCATTACGCAAAAAATTATGAGAGATACACAAATTTCCTAAGAGGAAGATTTAATCACAGTTTATGTGTAAAATAAGAAAACAATTCTGGTACAAATATAAAAGTAGAAAAATACCTTGAAAACTGAGGTGAATCGTACCCTTAAATTATAAACATCATGTAACTTAAAATTCACGAAAGCTCTGTGATTGGTCAGTTTACGCCTCTTACCGATACCAGCACCCAATCGGCAGAAATTGTCCAAGTATCAAACTTCAACACTGATCTTTCCAACTTGTAGTACTTCAAACTTCAAAAAATTTGGTTGGCTCAATTTCCGCGGTCAGTAAAAAAAAAAAAAAAATAAATAAATAAAAAAAAAATAAAAAAAAAATAAAAACCACGATTACAGCTAGGTGTATTTGTGCATCGTGTACGACATTACTATTTTCTGCTACCCAAAAGCGTGCGTTTTGTGAGTTGACATAGCCGAATAAATCATTTCTGTATTTGGCATAACGAATGCCTAAAACCTTCAATAATTCACTCGTTAAGACCACGGATTTCTATTTAGGATGTTTTTACGAATTAATTTTTTTTTAAATCCTGAAAGGGAGCAGATATATCGCAAAACCGTTACATATCAAATTTGAAAATTGTTTTCACTGTTACAATAATGTCTAAAATGTGAATGTAACAGTAGCGTGATTTTTTTTTAATATAATGTTTCTATAGTTTCGGTTTGTTATCGACGTAATTAAATTTTCTTTAAGTCAATAATCAGACAAAATTACATTTTTAAAAAATTAGGCTAAATAGTACAAAAAATTTCCAACATTTCTATGCAATGGTTTTTGCGATATCTTCTCCCTTTCAGGATTTAAAAAATGAAACAAATAAACATAATATGGACCCTTAACTTTAGTCTACATATGCTTCCTGTAACTTATGGATAATCCTATGGTTTCACATGAGCGCCTTTCGCTGCTCTCTGTCACAGTTATTATAAGAGTAACCGGTGTTTTAAAGTATTTTTTTTTATTTTTACATTTGTACCAGACCTTTTTCTTATTTTAGACAGAAATTGTGACTATATCATCCTCTTCGAAAAATTTTGTAGGCTACCTCTCATTGTTTTCGCGTAATGAGTCGTAAACCTCAAAATTTGCACTTTACGGCTTTATGTACGTCACTAAAACCAACTGACATACCAAACCGAAAAAATTCATAGTGTATAACAATGTTGTAAGCTATGATGTGACATATATATAAACAAAATATATAAATAAATGTTTGTATTTAAAAAAATAATTTTAAAATTTTCATTTTAAAATTTAGAATTTTTTATTAAATACAAACGTATTAAATTATTCCTTTTTATTTGTGTCATTTCACAACCTACAACATTGTTATACACTGTGAATTTTTTTCGGTTTGGTATGTCAGTTGGTTTTAGTGACGTACATAAAACCGTAAAGTGCAAATTTTGAAGTTTATGACTCGTTACGTGAAAACTATGAGAGATACAACAATTTTCAAAGAGCAAGATTTAATCACAATTTCTGTTAAATAAGAAAAAAATATCTGGTACAAATATAAAATTAAAAACAAAGACGTTGAAAGCTAAGGTGACCGCGCCCTTAATGGCTTACGGGGTGACTGCACATGTCGTGCCAGGACGTCCACAGCAACCGTGTATAGGTATGACGTACGATGTTGCCTTTTTCGTTCATCAGGCTATCTAGTTGTTTCCAATTTGCGTACCACTACCAGTGTAGCGTTCCTTTCAGTTAGGGGGAATTGTTTAGAATAGATCGGGGAGTACGAACACCAAATTTCCTCTGGTATACACTTTTGCATTTTCGGAAGCCGTGATTACATTTTTAATTGAGCATTGTTTCATACGGAAGAGCAATTTTTGAAACGTATACCGCACTGCCACTGCAAGTAGGAAAAAATAGTGGAACAAGTACTACAAAAATGCGAAGACGCTAAATCTCGGGACATGTAATCATAAATTTCCACATCCCACGAAAATCAACGCAGCAACTAGAACATTGCGTGAATTTCTAGCCAAATAAACAAATAAAAAGCATAAATTTTAGAACCATTACATTAAAATTCTTGAAGTTGAAAAATTAACTTAACTTACGATTTGTATTTTTACGCATTGTTTTATAAAAGAAAATATTATGAAGGACAACTGGAAAGTACGAAAAGTATATATTTGGTTACTTTAGAGGAGCCTTACCTTCCATAGATTTACGTTGTCGGTTGTCATGTCTAAGATGGTTTGCCCCGGCCTAAAGTCAAGCACCACAGCGCCAAATGGTACTTCTATCGCGTACATGTCAACGTAGCTAAGCTTGAGAGCTTCCAGTGTCTTATTCAAGTATTCTTCTACACATTCGGCTCTACTTGCTGTACTCGGCAACTGTGAAACAACATCAGATAACGTCACGATTGTCGTTTAGAGTTACACACGTAAGACAAATTACTTAAATTTTTCTGGTTTTCTGCGGAATAAAGTATTCAGCTGCTGTGTTGAAAACGGTGTTTTCAAGTGCCCACTGCCCTTATATTCACACCCCATCTCATAAAATACTCCAACATTTGATTAAATGGAACTGAATATGTTGCGACAATATTGCATCAGAAGCAAGTACTCAGTACGCGAAATTATACAACGATAGCAAACTAGATTATTTCACATTTTGAAGTCAGCGTTTAATTTGTCGTACACTTAAAACTTAATTGGATTAGTAACGTTAATAATGCCTTACAAATAAATCGAAAAAAAATATAAACTACCTCTAAAATGGTTCAACACCAAAAATATTAGAATAAGACAAACTGGGCCTGAACCTTGGAGAATGTTCGTAATATAACGTAGCTCAACCAGTACGAAATACGCCGAAGCGTCAGATTAACTGCTGTGTTAGTGATGAGTATAATAAGTAGTTTTTCCACAATTAGTAAATGCATTTTCACAAAACAGAAAATATTACAGTAAAATGTTTTACTGTCGTTTTCACCCATATTTCACATGGTGCAAGTCGTGGTGGTGAATCATGGAAGAGTCTGTGTGCTGCAATTTGTTGTTGTATTGTTGCTTAAAATTTAGACAGCGATTCTTTCACACAAACTTGATATCATGTAAATACATGTCAACAACGCGAGGATACAATCATTACAAAAATTGAATTTCCGAATTTCTTCTGTATAAATTTACTTTTATCGAATCAGTATCATCAATCTTCAAGGATAAAAAGTCACAGTGCAAAACACGAATGGTGGACTCTAAGTAATATCAAGCAAGATATGGGGTATAGCATATTTAGTAACTAAATATATATGTTTAATGAAATTTGTTTAAGTTTAATGCACTTTAAAAGTGTTGAAAAATTTTCGTTTAAGGGCGCCGTCTACTAGAATCGTGAAGAGGCGCGCAGACCTTTAACAATCCTGATTTCATTCGAAAACCATTCAACGTGTCACGCGGTTATAGGCTAAGAAAAGCATTTAAGAATCTTAGTACAGGTCTATAATTTTGCCATTAACTGTTATCGTTCCTAACAAGTATTTTTTTTTTTTTTTTTTAGTGTGAAAGTGACCGAATCGGGACTTTTGACGCTGATTTTTATGTAAGAGTAATCATTTGCACGATATTCTGAATATTATAGACCCGTAGAGCGACTCTTTCCCTTTCGTCGCGTAAGATAAAATTATAGTGTTGTCGCTGAAAGTCCCATAGTAAAAACGGTTCAGCGGAAAGCTTGCACGCTAGTTCAGCGCTTGGCTCGTTGAGGCGACGCGGCATTTTATGCGCGCTTCAAGGTCGACCTTACTGCTCCGTCGCTTTTGAGCCTCTCACGCACGGGTAGACGGCGCCCTTACGGTAATTTTGTATTTCTTTCCAAATCTTCAGAATTTGTTTTGTAATATTTGTTTTGTTTTGTAATTCTTGGTAATGATCTTTGAACTATTCCTGAAAATACCCTAAGCTAATTCGTTTTTGTGGACATACACAATTTCCAGATAATGTTGCCGAGATGCTTGGTTTGTTCTGCGGATTTTCTGCGCCTCGGCAAAATTCGCTCGCAATGGCATATAGGCTACCCATAAAAACGGTCCAGTTTATAATTTCTTGAAATGTTTAAGAATTTATCCAAATTAATATAATCAAAGAAATATTCTGTTGGGGTGAGAGCTTAAGACCAGCGTCAAAGGTCGAGGTCACGTGCAACATGGCCGATTTACATCTGGAAAGACAGAGCGTGAACATCTGGTAGTTGCTCAGATCTCAATCAAACCATAAGTGACAACGTATATATTTTGATTGCCTTCGCGACCTCTTACCTTACTTGATATGAATAGTTCCTCCCTCGTGATCCTACCAGATAGTAGCCACTTCTCCAGAGCGGAACCAATGGCTTCCTCGTTGCAGTACCAGTAGCCAGTGTCGATGTGCCTGTATCCAGCCTCTAGGGCCGCATCCACCATAGGTTCAATCGCCTCGCCTGGCGTCTGCAAAGAAAATATACCCTAAATGTCACTAGTATCACGCAGCATAAAGGCCGCGGAATTAATACTATGACTAACGTACTGACCTTCCATCTAAGCTATTAGGATTTAATTCCGGCCCGTACCACATCCAGATATTTGCATGTGAGATATGCACTCATCGACTTTGGCCTACGGTTTTTCTTGGAGAAAACCCTGTTTTCCTTACGGTAGTTTTCCTTATCCACGCCGTCCTACCATCTTATTTCGGGTAATTTTTCAGAAATGACGGAGTGGGTGTTACATAAGCACTTTTCACCAGAGTATCTATTTGTTTTACTTGGCGTCTTATGTACCTCTGACAGCAAAATTTCTTGGTAAAGAAACTTTGGGGATGCGGCAGAGATTTGTAAGGATTTGGTAAGGAATAAGCCTGAGCCTGTTTTAAACAACAATCCCAGCATTCCCGTGGAGTGATTTCGGAAGACCCTTGAAAACCGTATTCCGGATGTCCGCGCCAGGAATCGAACACAGGTCCTTGAGAATACGAGTTCGGTGTTTTACCAAAGTCGCGCCTAACTTGGTGATAGCAGTACGATAACTATAATAGCCTTTATAGCCTTTGTTATTATGTGCATTTTGCTATGTTTTCTTATATTTAATTACATCATACATAAACAAGTTTTTTTACCCAACCATGTCTACAAAAATGATTTTTCTCACTATGTTTCAATTGGTAATTTTTTCTCTGTTTCTTTAGTACATGTGTTGTACCGAGAGATTGCGTATTATGGTATAGCTCCAAAAATTAATTTTCATGTCAATAATGTATAACCACATTTCCCGCCACTCTGGAATTATTTTGCTTGTTGGGGGCACAGAATCAAAGGAGTGATATGGATGCCGCTGGCAATTAGTACTACATGGCTTCATCGCGATAGGTATCAATTAACGCTATGGTGATTTTAACAGCCCTACATTTAATTCTAGGATTGGAAACGTTAATCCTTTGATTATTTTTACTTACTTTTCGAATTTTCATGTGGTATAAACGTTTACATTTCTTGCAAATGTATTAACCAGTCTTGCATGCATACCAATGCATTGCATAGGAACGAACAAAATTATGGAGTGTATCATTTTAAGTTAATTATTTCTTGTTTAAGGCATTATTTTCTGTGTTTGAATGTTTGATGCAAAGGATTGCGTTGTGCGGACAACCATTTCAGAAACATATACATTAAATATTATATATGCAGATCTTTCTTACAGCGTTTTTGATCAAGATTCCGAGTATAGTATACATTCGCCTACATTTCAAAATATAAGGTTTCAGCTTTTTCGTATTATTCTTGTAACGTTTGTAAATACCGGCCTCAGAATGCGAAATGCTTGAAGATTTCACTAAACATCTGTAGTTGACATGATGCTATTTCTTCAAAATACTTTCTGCGCTATATCTAGCTAATTTCGATGATACCGAACCTGGGATAGGGGGAAAACGTTAATAATTTTCTACGTTATTGAAGTTGTAAAAATAGAAGGCACGATAATTTTATAATTTTCTAGGACTTCAACGCAGCTGTAAATATAAAGATGTGATTAAAATTTTAGTATATATAAAAGTAGAGCAAAATTTATACTACACTAAATAGTTCTGGTTTTAACTAATTGGTGTCGAATGTATGCAATTTGTATGTCAAAATTAGTATTCAGGTTAAGGAATGTTTGGTTTTTTCGTGTGTGTTGAGGTAACTAAAATTTTAAATTTCAAACTTAACCTGGATCTAGTCTACAAGTTATTTTGGTACGTTTTTATGTAGTTTCCGTTATTTTTTGTTTGTCGCTGTCGACGAGACGCAAATCATAATTAAAATAAAAAATAAATAATTAGGAACACATCTACCATCATAATCATCATCATGAATCAATCATTATAATCACCACCACTAACATCAACCATTTAACCATCATTAACCTCACCCCCATCATAATCATCAATAATAATCACCTCTACTACAAACTCCAATACAATCATCAATCAATAAAACATAATCACTATCATCATCACTCAACCATTACAATTACTACCACCATAAACATCAGTCTTAACCACCAACATCACTATCGATCTCACCTACCACCATCAACATCATAATCTATACCATCATCACCATATCACCATCGTAATAAACACCATCAGCATTTTCCTCATTATTTCATCATCACCGTCACCATCATCATCACAATCATCAACAGTACTATCACCATCATCACTATCATCATTATTACAGTGTACCGATCAGGAGCTCATTTAGCTTTTCTTAATGGCTAGCAGTTGTTTTGCTCCTCGACTTGGTTACATTTCTTGCAAAGCGTATCGTAAGCCAGTCGTCACCTTGGATTTTCACGCATCTCAGCGACACGATCAAGAATTCCGAGTGCAATATTTATTTATTTTTTAAACCATATTCCAGTCTGTTAACTCAGTAGTCGCTTGAATGTGTTTCTTGTTCTGCCTTTCATATTACTAACTACAGAAGACATTATTTAAAAGATTTGTATTTGACAAGCAGTCTGTCAGAAGCCTTATACATTTGAATGAAGAACTACCAAATCTACAGCTGGCCTGATCTCAAGTTCATCACTAAAGTTTTAATTAGATGCAATAAATAAGAGCATCCAGATAACCCTTAATTTATATTAAAATTAAATTTTAGTCAAGGATGCATGATACTTGACACAGTACTTTTTTGGCACTTAATTTGCTTCGTTCTTATTGTAACAAACTAAGGATTACTGAACTCTACCTTTTATGTTTTATAAAGTGGATGTTAGTGATTAAGTTGTCTTCTTTCATGGTGCGTCATGGTTGCAAATTTAATTATGTGTTTGTAAGTTTCAAGGTACCCAGTATCCTACTTTCTCAGTTATTTATTTCATACTTATTCAATGTCGCGTAATTATTTATCACAAGTATAAGAGTATGAATCTAAACCATTACTGGAATTGAAATGTAAATATTGGCCGCCACGGACAAATTATTTTAGACTCGAGGTTTTATCCTTCACAACATTCGCTATATTGTACTTTGAATAAAAGTAATACATAACTATTTATTTGTTAAAGACATTAATGTTATTAAATTTCAGAAAACAATTTTTGTTTAGATGAAATAGTATACAGTGATAGCCATTCTAGAAAACTCAAATACGTACTCTTAACATGAATATAAGTTTAACCAATAGTGTTTCGTAATATCAGAAAGCTGATTTCTGAGTAAATTTTTACTACTTTACAGTCTATGATGAAAAATAATTTTCACATACGTTTTCTAAGCCAAAATTGTTAAATAACATGTCACAGTCAACGCATCAAAACAATATATCATTGCTTAAACTCTTGGACGCTTCATGCATTGCATTTGGCTTGGAGAAAACTTAAAAATGTGTAGTTCATTTAGATAAGAATTTGTTTACCGTGACCAAAACGGGACTAGATATTATTAATTTTTAGAGTTTATTTTTCAGAACGTATGGCAAAGCATGGTCGTCCATTTCTCTTGTTCGAATGTTTATGAAATCTTATTTCGTATACATCTATAAATGATTCTGAGTCATTCAAAGCTATAACTAAAATATACATGCTTTTATTTACAGAATTTGCTGTCGTTAAATGAGTGTTTCATAGTTCTCGTGCAGAATTTTTAATGTGTTTACGTGATTGATGTGGAAGCCCAAACGTCGTTACTAATAATTTTAGGAAATATTCTCAGTTATGTTGAAGAACGCAAACTAAACAAAAAGTTGGTCTTATCAGCTGCATTTTGCAATGGGCACAAAATATTTTCTTGATATGTAGTTAGATTTTTTAATAATCTCACAAGCGCGAAGAAATTTGATTTATTTTTCTTTATGTGTAGTCATAGATTTTCTAGCGATACCTTTTCAACAATTGCCTAAAAAATTAATTACACTGTTACGAAATGTATGGGTTTACGAAAGCTACACATCAGACACTAAATATAAATTACAATCTTGGTTTACTGAAACACATCATGAACCATAGTTTAATAGTCATAACTTGTTGCGAGGAAATTTGTTTTTCGAAGAAAACGAGCAGTATGATATCATATTTAATATTGTAGGACTTACAATAACGTGGAAAATACGTACTTTCTTGAGAATTTATATAGTTTAATTTTATTGACAATGTACGTTTTGGCGTACATTAAAATATTATAGTCTTTCGATATGTCATGTGAATTTCTCAATAAGTTTAGTTTAGTTAATTTTTTAAATAATGTTGACAATGCATCTGAAGTAACACACGCTACTACTATTTTAATTTTTATAAGCTTCATTAGTATTTGTATCGTACACATTAGACAAACAACTAGGCACAAGTAATTGCTAAACTATATATATGATTATTTAACATTATTACTATAGTCAATATTTCTGAGAAAACTACTTCTAAAGACAGTCTATATAAAACATTTGTCGGTGTTTACGAAAAGACATTCACTTAATGTCTAAAATATGTTATAAATATTTATAGGACAGGTAGTTAACGCTGGTGACTCACCATAAACGTCCCTAGTCCTATAATCGGCATCTGCCGGCCGTTATTGAGTTGTATGCTGGGGACATTACCAGCCATGGCGCCGTGCAGAACAACACCCAGTGCTCGTGAAATCTGCTGTGCGTCTGACAAGATATGGCGATATCTTTATTCTGGCTCGTTATCAGTAAATAAACGAGAGCAAAGGTTTAAATGGAAGATAGGTCTAGTACGAAGTGCGTGCTTTCATAAAAACTGCCTTACATAAGTTTGGCGTTTCCATGATAAAGATATTCTCTGCTCTCAGAAGACAAGCTCAAAAAATGCATTCGAATCGTATGTTTATAAGCATAGACCACAGCTTACATTTACTGATAATTTAGTTCATGTCATTTTAATAGATAATTTGCCGAATAAATTACGAGGAGACTTACCTGTCCGTGTGTGTCTCCGGCTGTGTGTCTATAAATGTGTGTCCAACTCCATCATTAACATTCAAATGAAAGTAATTTGTTCAACATCGATACACATGCAGTATTTAGCAACGAAATCTGAATGTATACATACTTAAATTATGTCTAGAATTTGTTTTCAATTTGGCTATGTGGTAAGGAACCATTTTACCGATTCAAGTAAAAATTTATATTTTGCACTTCCTTCATCCAATAATTAAATTCGGAAGAGTACATTGTCGTAGATAAGACAAGAATAAATAAAGTTTCATTGTAACATTTCGAGACTTTCGAGGCCAGTATAATGAGAATTTGTATTTTGACAGCTTATCGTCCCAGTTTAATATTTAGCTTAATATACAATGTTGGTCCACTATTCTGAAGAAAAGAACGACATGTAAAAATACAGATTTTATGCCATATTTCCAGAACTATTAAACAAATTGTAACCAAGTTTTATATTTTGACAGATCAACATCCAGATTGTCACGTCTATATGGTTTGTAGCTGACGGTCAGCCATTTTGGCCAAATAAGATTGTGTGCGATAATTCGAGGACCAGTGACACTACTATACATATGCTGATTCAAGAAATATGTACTATTTAATGAGTGAAAATTGCTGGAAGACCTGGGTTCCATTCGCGGGTGTCATTAGTGCTCGGTTTATTCTACTGTTGGTCAGTCACATGTTCTTGTGGTTTCTTAATAATTTAGTTTTCTTACACATTTTCATAAGATTTTATTTCGCTTCTGGAAAATTTATTTCATTTAATTATTTTCCCATGCGTTATTTGTAATTTTTACTTGTATATATTTTTATTTATCTATCTATGAAAAATAGCGATACATTTTGCACTTGCGCTCGGTAAATTTTTAGAACTATAGGTAATGGAGATGCACGTCTGTAATTATAAAGTGCCTAGCTTTCTCTTGTCTAAAATATTTTTAAAAAGTATATTTTTGTTGCAAGTAAAAACAAAAATTGCTACTGTAATTGTTTGGGGAACAACTAGAAAATAATTATTCTGGCTTTGGAATGACAATGAAAATACATGCAATGACGAGAAAAATTGACCGAGAATCACTGAAAATATTATTTCATTTTACTGAGGCAAGAAAATGATTGCGCTCGAAATATTTTTTTTTCTTATTTGTTTCGTTGCAATGGATATCTTGTGTGAAATTGAACACCTACAAAAAAACTAAGTTAGGAAGTAAGCAGATATGTATTTGAGGTTCTGTTCTAGAAAATGTATGTTGTCCATAGTGTCATATGGAAGGTTCTATCTTATATACCCGGAAACGAGTATCGCCGCTTTCTCAACTACGCAATTTTCGCTCAGGCTCATATAATTTAAGATATGAAATTAAATAGTCGAACCGTTCAGAATGAAACTCCTCTCTCTCACCTCACCACCGTCTCTCTCTCTCTCTCTCTCCTCCTCCTCTTTCTCTCTCCCTCTCCATCTTCTCTCACACTCTTACTTTCTCTGAGGGAACATTGCGGAAATTAAATCATACTATTCTAGCCCCTTGGGATTTGAGTCGTATCTTAAATCACGCGGAAAGTTTAGATTCACTCGCAGTATACAATAAAGAAGCAAATTATGCATTTTTGTGTATGTATGTACATGTAGTATGTATGCTATGCATGTATAAATGTATGTACGAAAAAAAACTATGTATACAGGTATGTATGCATGTACCTAACTGCAGCTTTATTTATTAAGACATTAAATAGTAATTGTATATTTACAAACGAAGACGGAAATCAATACGTAATCTACTATTTTGTTTTTTGCAGACGAGTGACTAGACCTGTTCTTATATGACCTTGGTACAGACTATGACCAGCCAGTTTCCTTGGTTTCCTACTGTCGAGTTATAAACTATTTGCTTTGCCGTCATTGCCATCGAGAGGGTTTGGTAAGGGGAGGGGGAAGAAATAGAATGGACAAATTCCAAGAGCGTGGGTCCCAGATTAGAAACCAAAAATAAAATATTAGAAAATATAAAAAATATTACAAATGTACGAATATATTTTTATGCTATCAGTATATCTTGTGTTGTATTTTACGACCTGTACTTCTAAGCAATTGCCGGTACACAGACAATCTTACACTGAAATTCAAGCAGTCTAATATCCAATTATCATAGAAGTGTTGCGGAGGTGTATGAACGACGAACACCCTTCACTCAGCTCCTGTCTTGCCGGCTGAGACGATTACATGAAACCAATTTCTTCGCATATGTCTCCTATGTAAATATTCTGTATCATTGTCATTTATGGTTTTAGAACTGATTCAAGCTACTGCATGTACTGTAAGTCGGATGTATGTGTGTGTCTGTGACGAGTAAACACAATAACGGAGCATTGCCAGCATAAATCATGAGTTCAGAAACGCAAGGAACAAGAAAAACTTTCAGGTAAGTAAAAGACGGTTTAAATGTTGGTATAAAATCGAAAGTTGAAGATTACGTTGCAAATAAACCAATGTCCAAGATGTGATTTGTTTACCACATTGCATTAAATAGTAAATTACGAGGTCGCATTTGTAATGGCACAAAAATACTTATAACAGAGATGGTAGAGTAATTATTTCTAACTCTGTTTTCGGAGAGGTAACTGGTACGGTTGATGTTCCAAATAAAACTTATTTATATTACTCATTTTCAACAATTTCAAATTTGCATGTGTTTTCGACTTTGTATTATTAATAGCGTTTACTTGAAAGCAAATTTTATTGAGAGTGTTGTACTCAAAGGTTTCCTAAAATGCCCGACATCTACGAAGTGACGGAAAAGGCTTTTCCCATAATATTTTTATATATAAAACAAATGAATGTGGTAAAGCTGTTACGGTATCATTGAACTATAGTGATATTAATGTTTTGCGTTGAACAAGGTTCGATAAATAGATTTTTAGTTGATAATCGAAAGTAAATAAATTTCGAAGTACATTTTGCAACTACACTGAAATTCATATTTAATTTAATACTCTGTAACAATTAAATTGTAATGTTTACTGAAATGGTTAAATATTTAAATGTATATCTAACCCATTGTAGCCATACTTATGTGATCTTTTAATTTAGTTAATTTTAAGGGTGATAATTTATTACTCTCAAGTACTAACTACTAATTAGAAATGCATTTAACAGTTTTCTTTGCTTATAATAAGTAATTGCGTAAGCCGCTGAAGTACAGAAGATAAAGTAAAAAACATGATTGAATGTGAAAATTATTATGTTAAATGTAAATAAAATGCCAGCTGCCCGGATGCGGCTTTGCACGTGTGGGATAATTTATTGTAGACATAAACTTTGTTTAAAATATTGGTTAGTAGTTGTACTCTCTTATGTCATATATAGATTAATATCTTTAAAACAAAGATTTCTACGCCGAAATCAGGCTCTTCAAACCCACCGAGGCAAACATAAGTCATATTGGGTACCTATATACAAAGACGATGCACGTCATATCTCTTTTCCGGGTTCGATTCCCGGCTGGTTCAAAAGAATTTTACCAAGCGGCAATCGTTCCTGGATGATGACACAGAGGGATCTCTGGTTTCCCACGCCCTTCACTCCATGACCTGACCCATATCAAACCCATAGCGCTCCTTACCGGCTTTCAAGACCTTAGTTGTTCAGATCAGTCCGAATAAATCGACAACCCCATAACCTCCCACCGCAGATTTATATGATTCCAAACGAATGCTTCAAGGTAGGTCGTGAGAATTCTTATGTGTGTACAGGCCCAAGACCAAAGAGGTTAATTTATTAATAGGATGGCAGAAAGTAACAACTTTTTAATTGTTTCCCTATAGTCATGCTGACTTTACGGGAGTTCTGTAACATTTTACTGCTTGTCACACCCTTAATTGTCTAATTTCATAAAATCCTGAATTTGATGTTTAGATATTTACATAATTTTCATACTAATAAAAAAATCGTCCGATATCTCAACGTGTTTGAAAGATACAGATAGTTAATTGGAAACACTCTTTATTTTTTCACGGCTTTCAAGTTCGAATTTCGAAAATGCCTAAAATAACTGTTTATATATTTACCTAAGTTTATTTTTTAAACTGATTAACTGAGATATCAGGGATTCTTTGAATACACAATTCACCCCTTTTAACCCCATTAATTTTCGAATTTCGAAAAATATCTTCTAGTGTGTGCCTACTGGTTAAAGGGAAGCTACCCTTAAAATTGATTGGTTCTAGGTCCAGCGGTTTGGGCTGTGCGTTGATGAGTGAGTGAGGACACTTCATCTCTGTATATGAAAGAGAACCCTGACTGACTGACGTATCAAACTGCAGCCCAAACAGTTTGACCTATAATCGTGAAAAATTTTTTGTGTGATTTCATCTCAGGTCGTAGGCGAGCACTGAGAAAGGATTTTTCGAAATTCAACCTCTAAGGGGTGAAATTTATTTCCGAAGAAACGTCGATAGAGCTCGAACCAGGTGGCCTATCATCGTGATTTATACATAAATGGGACGCACATAAAAACGCATATCAGCCAATTTTAGGATGCTTCGAAACTCATCATTTAAGGGGGTGAAATAGCTTAAATGTGTTCCCGATTAGTTGTCGATATCTATCGAATCCTTCGGGATAGAGAATTAGTTTGCACTGTAAAATGTTGCTTACATAAATGCCCAAAAAGCAGTTTTAGGATATTTTCAAATTAAACCCCAGAGCAGTGAAGAAAAAAAAGGGGGGGGGGTGTTTTTTAATGAATCGTCTATATCACTGGAACACAATTGGCTACCGTCGTGATTTTTACTTCAATTGGTTACGTATACAACTGGCTAACATAGGACTCAAAACATTTCGAAATCTGATAACTACGGGGGTGAAATTGAGTTATATGTGTTTCCTATTATTCCTCTATATCTATCGAACCAATCAAAATATCGAAGTGCTCGTTGTTTTAGATTGATGCTTATGTAAACATCTAAATACAATTTAAATATATTTTCTGATTTCGTCACCAAAGGGGTAAATAAAGGGTAAAATGTGTTTTCGATTCACAATCGGTATATATCGACCACAATGATTTTTTATATAGCGACGTGATTTTTGTTTCAGATTGATGCTTACTTAAATACCTGAAGAGTATTTTCACGAATTTTCGAAATTCACCACCTACGGTGGGGAAAAGGGGTGAAAAGTTGTTAATTGTGTTTTCAATTATTCTGCGATACATCTTGAGCTCAGCGGGCTATTGTCGTGTTTTTTACGTCCACGAGACGCCAATAAAGTATTCTAAAACGTGATTCAAGGTTTTTTTTTTAATTCACTCTCTTAGGACGTGAAAAGACCTGTACTGTGATTTAGATAAATCCTCGATATCTACAGAACCCGTCGAGATATACAGGTAATTTTTTGCTCCAGGATGGTTACAGAATTGATTGCAAAACGGTTTTAAGATTTTTCGAAATTAGAACTCTCAGTTCTGTGCTGGGGTCATATGTGTTTTTATTTAATGGTCGATTTTGATGCGACTGAACGGGCTACCGTTTTGATTTGCACTTCAATGGGATACTCATACAAATTTCTAAGATGTGAAATTAAAATAATTAGAAATTCGACACCCAAAAGTGTAAAAAATCACAAAATTTGTTGTCCATCAACCCATGATATTTATCTAACCAGTAGAGATATTGAGGTGTTGTTCTCGTCAGAGTGATGCTTACGTAAGTATTTAAAAAAAATATGTAAGTGTTTTTAATTTATAAGGTAATTTGATTATTAAGAATAAAACTAATTTTGTAAACTTTCAAAGCAGACGATCCGAAAAGCAAGTACGACCAGCAAGAAATAAATTATACTGGAGTTTCACTATACAGTAACCTATCAATAAGTGGTGTTGTACAACGTCTATGAGCACAGGGCATGAAATTTTTATTTTGTAAATTAAATTTGTTTTTATGAATTTTTTCGACGTTACGTGGTGCAGTTGTTTGTAGCTCCGGTCTACATTTCGGGAGGTTCTGAGCTCGAATTCTCCTGAAAGCT
>PNEQ01002292.1:176737-207060 GCA_003012365.1 Medauroidea extradentata | reverse complement strand
TTTTTTTTTTTTTTTTTTTTTTTTTTTTTTTTTTTTTTTTTTTTTTTTTTTTTTTTTTTTTTTTTTTTTTTTTTTTTTTTTTTTTTTTTTTTTTTTTTTTTTTTTTTTTTTTTTTTTTTTTTTTTTTTTTTTTTTTTTTTTTAGTCGTTCAAAAGGGGTAAAATGTATTATGCAGTTCACTTTCCTCTTAGGTTCGTCGACAACTTCAGCTCACATATATTGTCACACTAATGTCAAGGTTTGTGCACCAAATGCGTTCCCGCGGAACCTTTTCCCACCAAAATTTTCTAATGGCATTCAACTTCAAGTAAATATTTAGAAACTATGTAATTGAGGGCACCGTCACCAACGGTTGTGCACAGAATAAATCAGACGTTTTTCATTCGGTTAACCTCTTACATTTAAGAGTCTGTAACTACCCGACACAGGGACGCATCCGGAATGGTATTGAGGGGGAGGGGGGATATATTTTTGCTAGCAACGGTTGGCCGATTTAAAGCGGGGGGTCCGGGGGTTCTCCCCCGGAAAAATGTTGATTTTAAGATGCAAAATGGTGCACTCTGAGAAGTTTTTAAGCGTTAGTGTTTAACACACAATAGACACAAATTGGAATATTTTCAAAGAGTTTACAGTCAGTTTCTTAGAATATATTGCAAAGTTCATAACACCTACAGCATTTTCAGTAGTTTGAATAAAAAGTATAACATTTTTAAAACAAGGTTAGTCTCTTGGGGGGAGGGGGAGGATTTTCCCAATTTACCCCCTTCCCTCTTGTATCTGCCACTGACCCGACAACGTCAACTTTGCAGTGCTATAGTTAAGGCCCAGGTGAAGTCGCTGTTAGTGGCAGGGACAAACTTAAAACTGATTTTCGTGTGGACGCCCTAATATTGCAAGGCCATTTCATGGATGTCCATGGGATGTCCTTTATGGATTGTAGGATATCCCTAGGATATCCTGTAATACCCATATGATGCCCCATGTATGACCCTGAGGCGTCCCAGTGATCACACTTTGGATATCCGTGGGACACACCGCGCATGTCATATGATAATTCCAAAGCGACGCAACACAGGTACAAATTTTGCGCTGCACCTCTGAATAGCGATATTTAATCGGGTACCAGCAGTGTCCAAGGAAAACAAATATATTTTCCTATAAATGTACTTTCAGGACATCCACTGTGTTTAGTAGGGATATCCCATGGATGTAATTAAACGATATCCAGAGGAAATTATTTTGGGAATTCCTATGGGTATACTTTATATAAGGATTTGCCAAAAAAAAAAAAATTCTCAAAATTTTGAACTGTTTTAGTGTATTTTTAATGTACGTTACCGAATTCCATACATCCATATTTTTATTTGTAGTGGATTATAAAAAAATTATGATACACCATTAGAATATCCTAGGGATATCTTATGGATGTCTGGGACGCATTTGGTACATTCGGGACAAATATGGGCTATCCCTAGTTTATCCTGTGCTGTTAGAGCAGCTATAACTACTTATCGTGCTGCAGAGTTAGCTCAAATAGCAGCTTTGTCATTCTAACAGTTGATGACTGAAATACCAATCTTGTGTATAAAGATGTTTTAATTAAAGTAAATGTTATCAGTTATGAATAATACTCTCGAGGACTGCTAGTTTTATATATATATATATATATATATATATATATATATATATATATATATATATGTGTGTGTGTGTGTGTGTGTGTATGTGTGTGTGTGTGTTTATCTTAATATATAAAATGAAGTTTCCTGACACACTCACTCACTCATCAACGCACAGCCCAAACCGCTCGACCTAGAATCATTAAATTTTGAGGGAAGCTTCCCCTTGCCCCGTAAGCACCAACTAAGAAAGGATTTTTGAAAATTCGATAATTAAGGGGCTAAAAGGGGTGAAATGTGTTTTCAAAGAATCGCTGATATCTCATTAAACCGGAAAAGCTATCGTAAAATTTTTACTTCATAATAATGCCCAAAGAAATGCATATTGGCGAATTTTTCAATTTTGCGAGATTCGAAAATAGGGTATGAAAAGCCGTAAAATATGTTTTTCATTAATCCGTGATTTCTCCTAAAGTATTTCAGTTAGTGAGTTGATTTTTCTTTAAAATGATGCTCAAGTAAATATCTAAAAAGCGTTTTTAGAATTTTTCGAAATTCGTCCTTGAAAGCTATTAAAAATATAACGTGTTAATCCCACTTATCTCCTTAACCAGTGGAAATATTGAAATGGTTTTTGCTTTAAAATAAATTTTACATAAATATACAAAAATTATTTCAGAATTTTTCGAAATTGGTCCTTGAAAGCTGATAAAAAAATAAAATGAGTTTTCAAATAATCATCTGTGCCGCTTATACCCGTTGAGATACCGAGATGATTTTTTGAAAATAATGAAGCTTATGTAAATATCTACAAATCAAATTCTGGATTTTATGAAATTCGAAAATTAAGGATGTGAAAAACAGTAAAATGTTACAGTGTCCCGAAAAAAAGAGAATTATCGTGAAGAAATAATTCAACAGTTGTTTTATTTGACAACCTACTCAGGTATTGTATAAAGTTTGTGGTATAGGAGGGGTGTGGTTACGGGTTCGCATCCCGTGCAAAACTTTGCGATGGGAATTACTATGACGTCATACGAGCATATTGCGCACGCTCTTTACACTGAGCTGAGACAATTTATTTATAGTTCACTGTTATTGAGTACGCAAGCTGTTAAATGCCTTCATCACATATTTTATCCAGAGTTATTGTTTACATTACAAAAATTCACGCGGGCAAAGCCGCAGTCGGCCAGCTAGTATATATTACATATCCTAACTCACGTTTCCAATTGTGCTGCTATGTCAAAAACTATCCTGCTGTCCTTTGTCCTCTAGAACTTTCAGAAATTTAGGCGTACTTTGTTTCTAGATATAACGTTGTATGTGTGCGTGTGTGGGGGGAAGGGGTCCGTAAATTCTGCCAGTGGTTCTGTTAGTGACTATGCCATAACGTTTTGCACAAGATATGACAGTACTGCGAATGTTCGTCCTTAGATAAGCTGGAAACATATGGCGCTGAAAACTTCTAGGTTTATTGTATGTAGTCATCACAGTATTTGTGGCTTCTATACTTTATTGGCTGTAGTTAGTGTTAATGTATGTGTTATGTATTTAATTATAATTTAAAAGTATGTGTTCGTATGACAGTATCTGTTGGTTTATGTTCTGTTTTTATTTGCTCGCAGAATCAATATAAGGAGATTGGTTTAAAAAGGAGGAGAAGAAAGAAATTCTAAATTAATTGTTGTATAATATTTTATTTTAATACGTATAACTAGTATTCATACAAGTCCAACTTTGCTATTACACTCGTAAACATGCTTCATTTTTTAGTGCTGTAAGGGGAGGTAACTTTGGGAAACTTTTATACTATTTTTATTTTCTATAATTGTCAACTGTCAGTAAATATTAATTAAATGTCATGTGGATATTTATTATTTTGAAATATTTGCAAGTTAATATATTTATACAGAGTTACTATACGTGCAAAAAATTATTTTTTATTGATGTCCCAAAGTCACCCCATGTCCGCTTACGGTATGTTTTACACTCAACGTGTAAATGATTTGACTTCTATTTCATATTTTCTTATTTTTAATGGTATTGCTTGAAAATTGCGTACCATCTAGCAAATGTCTTCACTGTTTGAGTAAATATCTCCTGTTTATAACATATTTAGTTCGTTGTTCTCAAACCGTTTATATTAATACTGTTTACTTCCTTATTTATTTCACTGAGGTAAATGTGTACGTTAGGCTCTCTTCAGTCGCCTCTTTTAGTACGGTTCCTTGAATGGAAACTCCGGATGATTAAGAACTCTGGAAAAAAAAAAAAAAAAAAACAGAATCACTGCTGACAATAATTTGTAACACATGTTAGATATTCAACTATACCGACTTTGGTAAATTTTTTGATTGGCTAAACCTATTAATACGGATGAAATAGCATGATATGTTGTGTGCTGTCATAACAATGCCTTCCACGTATATTTATTCCTGTAATTTATTTTGCAGTTTACCATAAAACGTAGGTAAGTCTTAGTGACATGTTCTCACTGCCTCGACAAAAGGATATGAATAGTAATGTATAAGCGAGTTATCAAAACTGATTTATTGTAACCGACACACGTCTGTTCGTGCGAGTCACCTAGTACTCCCATGACTGCAGCTCGTCACGGAGGTCCGTAGCAGTGCGACAACAGAACGGTCCGGCTAAATATGCGCGAACCTAAAAGCGTTCGGTATTCGAGCTCGAGTATCAGAAAATACACTAAGGTGCAAAACCACGTACCATACGTTTTTCTATCGATGACAGACAGTAACGTACGTAAATTTGACAATGTGTGCTGGAAAGGTTGCTTACATGTTGCGTGTGCCGTTAGAAATTTGTCTACATTCTGTAAACGAAAGCATATACTTGTCATCAATATTTTATAACATACATTTTAAACTAGGTAAGTTAAGAGAGACACAATTTCCGGAGGAATACTTTCGATGTTTAGATTCAACGATTGAATACTGTTTAATAAAATGGTTTATCTCTCCAACTTTATCAAATTAAGAGAAAATAATCTAGGAGTTTTAGGTCAATATTTAAAGAACGTTCGAAAAAAATAACGTAAATCTGAAAATTTGGTCATTGATACTAGATATCTTATCGAACAACATATTGAAATTCCTCTAAATTCTTACGTTGGCGTCATTATTTTTTTCATGGAAGAATGTCGTAAGTCACCCTGAATGGCACAAGGACGCAAATATAGCCTACCTCCAGAAACTGTTTGAATGAACTGACATCCTTCGATATCGGTGTTAATTAACCTGTGAACTACACGAAAGTAATATGATGCAGCAATAAAATGTACTTAAAGTAAAGAAAAATGTGTTGATTGAACTTTGACATATCTTCAAAAATCATAGAATCAATGTGAATACTATCCATAAGTACAAAATGAGGGAATATAACAAAACGTGAGTTAAACAAAAGTCATGCCTTAATACTTGAGCTTTCCAGTGGTGTATGACATACTGCTGTGTGACAAATTGTTACCAAAATATGGTCGCTTAAGAACACGCATGCGCCCTCATATATGGCTGGGATGGAGTGACATCCCCCCCCCCCTAAATGTGTTCCACTTTTGGTGCTCCTAATGAGCTATTGCTGTATTTAATACATGCACCAGCATTGATATTCTGTGCAAGAATTTGGTTCACATAACTCTGGTAAACTTCTGCCACTACAGTGTTTGCAGATCACAGAGCACGAAAGCGTATAGGTCACCACAAAATATTTTGTCATTATGGACGTTACCAATTTTTTTATTACAAGAAAACATTTTTGCTGCCATAAAAAAATATTTATAGCGAGTACAGAAAAACTGTAACCACTACAAAAAATTTTGGTGAGGTCCACACTGACACTACACTTTATGGCCACCACAAAACAATTTTTTTTTCTGTGTATTATTGACAAAAAGAACTCAATCCATAGAATATTGCTATGTGTTCATGTCCTCAGCAGAGTTTTAATGTTTGTGGTGACAAAACAAATAATAACATGTTTTGATTTGGAACAAAAACAGGAAAAAATTAATTAAAAGAGAGGAAAATAAGATGGTTCAAACATCCTGGAAGTTTTATGACAATAACTAGTTATTTTCCTGAAAATCTACCAAAAGAAGGAAGGATCGCAAGAATGGTTCTGTTATAGAGGACTGAGTTCCGTGGAGGACAACTCCGGAGATTTGGGTGCTGATTGAGCGAGTGCGTTCCGAGCCGATGAAGAGTGTTCTGGAAATATTCTCAGCCAAGGTTTGTGAACCAGTGGAAGGAGAATTATTGTAGGCACTAGCAAGGAAGCAGTTGCTAACACTTTGTGAATTCTGAAATTTGATGAACTAATTCATATATTTTTCGATATGATTCAAATTAAAATTGCTTAGGAGAATTTGCTGTCGCCATCTCTAAAACCTACGACCTGATAAACACTCTAAACCGTCGAGCTACCAAACAGAAAGGAAAAGGCAAAATTACTGTGTTTCTCCAAACGGAATTATACTATATGAGGATACTAGATCAATAGCCAGACTATATTTTAGCACAGTATTCAAATTTCTGGTGTAATGAGTAGACCATTTTACCAGTTCCGCTGCATATTTTGTAGTATTACTAATTAGGTCCTATACGATTTTCACATAACCACACTTTTTTTTCTTCACCAAGTCATCGGATATATATTGGTATTGTTTTCGTTTCTACTTTTATTCTAAGTCTGTCATACTTACTCAACTAAAACCTCGATAAGAATAATTAAATTCAATTATTTTAACTACTCAAAGTGAGTGCTGCTAACGAATTATTTTGTAGTGTCCTTCACATAAATGTTTACACACACATACTACACTAATTTCTACTAATCTCCAGTGATATCAAACAGAAAATAATATCGCAGTGTTCATGTGTGTACTCAGTTTGTCACATCTGTATTTTTTAGGACAACAAATTTTAATTTATACTCGAGTCAGGTTAAGTTGAATTGGCCAAAGAGCAATTGGGGTGCGCCAGTGAAATGTTGCCAGTGATCAGATATACATGATTGTATGCGTATAAAATTAATATATAAGTGTATACACACAATAATGTTTAATATTACGTAACTTCGTCTTCTAATATGCCTAATCCGTGTATGAAATCATGCAGTCTACACACATACGCGTCGCGGAGGGGCACTGTTGGTGGGACAAGTTATAGTGAGGACGAGGACGGATGGTGATGTCGGTGTGTAATAAGAGCAGAAAGCATCTGACGCAGCCGACAATAAGACGATGCGATGAAGGTATTTGCTATTTCATACGTTTTCTGCAACAAAGGAAATCTAATTGTGGTGTCAGAGGCCGTATCCGAGTGTATGAAAGTACAGTTGTATTAGAGAAGGAAAGGTCTGATCCGAAAAAAAAAAATGTATGTCTGTTATACAACACTGCACATTTTTTATTCCTCTGCTAGCAATTAAAACTGAGTCAAGTCTTCAATATTCTTACGATATTGTTAGACGCAACTTGTCATTGTTTTTTTTTTTCACCAAAGTAATAACATTTTCACTATTATCTCTCTCGTGTTATATATAGTATATAAATATGCATACATATGTATATATATAGTGTGTGTGTGTCGGTGTACCAGAAGCCTCACTAGCCCAGTCAAGTGGGAACACACAAATAACGAAAAAAAGGACTTTGGACAAGTTAACACTACATTAAAGAAAGTGGACTTTTTACAGGAAAGACCTTGTCATTTTGTGGATACTAGTGCAAATAGACAAGGAAAATAAATTTCGGTTGTTTATTTCAGTTTATAAAATCCCCCATTCAATCTCGAGCTTTGTTAGGTTCAGGAATATCCGTATCTCTATAATTAAATCCTTGTTGAGATACCTTAAAACGTTTGCTAAAATGACTGTCGATGTGAAACACTATCACACTAACGGACATTATAATCACCGTTTTAAATATCATTAAGACGGTTTTAACTATGTTACGTTTGTTCTACCTGACCTCAAAACTTTGACACTGTTGTATTCAGTCATAAAAACAGTCTTGGCAAAATCAATTATGTTTATAACAATTTTGTGATATTTACTTGGTTTGGAATGAAATAGTTTCGTACTAAATATACTCTATGAAATGATAAACAATTGCAGTTAAAAATTGTTACCGATATTGTTTCTCGGAACGAGGGCGACAGGCCTGTCTCACGTGTCACCCACCTTTCACCCTAGCCATCACCCATCCACATTGCGACGGGAAACACGTGGGGGTTTTCATTTTTAAATGTATACGATTAAAAAATAATGCACCACATAAACGAGATTTTTAGTCAGTATTTGCGCATTATTGTCAATAATTTAGCACCAATCAAGACCAGCACACAGCCACGTACTCGCGTGTCTGAGAATTTATCGGCAATCGACACACATTCTCTAAGAATACCTCAAGAATAACTTCTACCGATTAATTGCTTTAATTTTTGAGTGCCACCAATACGTATCCGAAAAACTGTGTTATGTTCTACTGGAACACAAAAGGGGGAACAAATGTACAGCACATAATATGAAATTTCTCAAGTGTAATGAGAGAAATTGCAGTGTAGAAACAACCATATCACAAACTCGTATGTTTGTAACTAAGCACTTACTCAGGAATAATTGCACCATTGATTATTCGTCCTTTCCTTCCCTTATCTAGGTCGTACAGCATGTCCATTTCGTCTTCATCTAACTGGAAGTCGAAAATCTGTGAACAAACAATGAAACTCGTTTATTTATTTTTTGTAAAATATTATTTAAATTCCTTTTGCTGTAGAATTTTATATTACATAAATATCCTTACATGTACATAAACAATATTACTCTTAGATAACATCGTATCAAAGTGCTACCGGGTGCCTTGTCTACAGCGTCACACAACTTCACTGTCCCAAATATTATTGACAGAAAGAACTCAATCCATAGAATATTGCTATGTGTTCATGTCTTCAGCAGAGTTTTAATGTTTGTGGTGACAAAACAAATAATAACGAGTTTTGATTTAGAACAAAAACAGGAAAAAAAAAATTAAAAGAGAGGTAAATAAGATGGTTCAAACATCCTGGAAGTTTTATGACAATAACTAGTTATTTTCCTGAAAATCTACCAAAAGAAGGAAGGATCGCAAGAATGGTTCTGTTATAGAGAACTGAGTTCCGTGGAGGACAACTCCGGTGACTTGGGTGCTGATTGAGCGAGTGCGTTCCGAGCCGATGAAGAGTGTTCTGGAAATATTCTCAGCCAAGGTTTGTGAACCAGTGGAAGGATAATTATTGTAAGTACTACCATACATAGTACTATTACTATACTAATACTATTACGTATATTTATTAAATGTTTGTTTTAAACACCAACACCTATTTTTTCACTTTTCTCGTGTCGGAATGGTGCATGTTACATATATGGTGTGAGAAGCAGATGGTGCAGTCTTATCTACCTGATATTCAAAGATGAAAGTTGAACAACTCTGGTTCGACATCTTCGCATCAACCATCTGCATCATCAGCATGTGACGTCACAGGTCACGTGGGCCAATCAAATACTCTATCCCCACCTACACCATCAGCTCGAACAGACGCGTCTGCACAGTGGGCTACTTGCACGAAATTTAAATTTCATTAAAAATAAATCCGCATAAAAGTACACAGAAAAATATTAATATAATATAAAGAATATTTCCTTATATGTGGTTCGCTTTAAAGTGAGCACTGTCCAACACTTCTAACAATCAAGAAAGTGTATTTATTGGGGCTATAGAAGTGAAGTTATGAGAGTTGTGAAGTGTTTACACTAGTTTTCAGTTGCATGAAAGTTTTCGTGTTTAAAATAGTAAAGATGGAGGCAAAATGGCTCACAGAAAATTGTAAGCAGTACTCAATTTATCCTGAACAGCCTATAAAAGAGTTTCGTTTAGATTTAACAAATGTAAACACCTACCGCCGCGGCGCTCCAGCACTGCGTGCCGCAGGTGCATATATGAAAACAGGTTGTACTGCCACAGAGGTGGTACAAGGCAGAAGAGTAAATGTTCTCAATAAGTGACGGCTGTTTACGTCGTTATGGCTTGACCTCGATTTTTCCTCTGCTTGCGAAACAAAGAAAATCCCTTACCATATTTGAAAGTGTCAACATGTATTGAATAACCTGCACTACGTTTTAAGTGGATTAATTCGAACAGCGTTCTTTATGACTTACCTATAGTTAGTATGAAACGTTAAAAAATATTCTTTACTACGCTATGTGACGTGTGTATCGTCACGAGTCAATGTATGACGTTTCAGCTTCTAGTTGTGTTTACAGTAGGATAGTCCTACTGATTGGCTATACGCTAATAACTTTTATAATTTTAATTTATTTTTTTTATACGCCGGCGTAAATGTAAATGTAGGCGTAAATGTAAATTTAAATGTTTGTATCTATAATAGTAACCTTTATTTAATAATTGTACGTAGTGGTTTAGTTTGGACGGTTGACGCTTGGGTGCGCCACAACTCGAGGCTAGGTTGCTGGCGACGTGCGCGCGAAGAGTATTACGCTGAGAGCCGTCAACTTGACTGGTTAGAGGGAACTGCGAGGAAAAGTGTGTCTCGTCTCTACCCACCTGAGGACATATGGTGTGGGGTTTGAGTATTTGTGGATTTGCTACAATATTAATTGAGACATTCTCAGCTGTTGTAGAGAATGTTACGACAGTGGCAGCTTATCTTCTCGCAAGCAGAAAATCGTTCTCGGTACGAGAGACCATCAAAATGGTAACCGCTCCTCGTCATTCTGCACGTCCAATTCTACTGCAGGGGCGCCACTCAGTGCTTTCAGATCCACTTTCAACAAATTTTTGTTCAACGTCTGGTGCATTTATTATGACGTTAAATATAAAACACATACTGCACATGGATACAGATCACGACATTAAATATTTAAATCACCAAACTATAGTTTATTAAAAATGTTTTTGAGGCATCTATTAAAAGGTCTCACAAACATTAAGGACTCGGTGTACTATTACAAACTATTTGTTTAAGAATTTTTTACAAGATCTCAGACTGCGAACGTGGTTTGCAAGCAAAATATATACATAATGTCGTGCACGTTGGTCCAAAACATCATTTAAATAAAACGGCCAAACGTCCGACCAAAAATATCGCTTCAGGTCTGCCAATTGTCGGCTGGTGTACTGGCTTATGACGTCACAGCGGTAGCCATGTTGTGACGAACTGCTTTCGCGGACGTTTCAGATGTGAGAATTTTTAATGGCTGTAATTACCTCTAATGGACTCCAAATTTAACAATTTCGCCTCTCGTTGGCCAGGTTTTCTGTGCAGATTACGTATATGTTCTCAGTGAAGTTTGTGAGAAAGTCCCATTGTGCCAGGGAATTTGAAGCGTCTTGTTCTATGTTGACTCTCCATACAGCGAATATTTTTCTGTCGTTTTCGCATTGTCGTTTCTTTTCAATAATTTTTACTGAGGCTAGTATTACATAAACATTGATACACGAAAGCATATCTTATTTGCTGTACCTGATTTGCCTCTGTAACGTTGAAGAACAAGTTTTAACGAAGTGAATACGGTAACAACAACAGGTTTTGTTACGTATTACTGATTTTTAAAGTGAGGTGTGTTGATTAGTAACATTATAAGTGACAATTTTGAGATTCGTTTAGAACCAAATGAAGTTCATTATATTTCACACGTTTATAAGATAGTTAGATAAAGTAATGCCAATAACCTTATACGAGAATGGATTAAAATTGTGCACGCATGCTCTTATTCCAGTATCAATACACAGCAATTAAACTCTTTGTTGGTTTTCTCTTTCTTGTTTAAATTTTACTTATGTGACATGTCGGTTTAGCTCTAAGATCCAGATCTGATTTCAAATTATTACAATTGACCAAAACACTATCGACATATTTGAGGAGTAATTTTCTTCAAAAAACCCTCAGTTTTATTGTTCGAGCCAGTGTTTGTGTAGGCCACATTACCCTGCGGCCCGCGGAATTCTATAATTTGATGCAGATGGCCGCTAGCTAGGGCGGGCAAACTCATATTAGGAGCCAATATTTTCACACGTTGCTTACACTGTTAGGGTCAAAACAAAACGTATGAATTCCTTAAAACGCCCGACGGAACTGGAAATGTATAAGTGGCTTTGCAAGAAAGTACGACGCCTTTGCGATGACAATATTGAAGCCATTCTAATTGCCAGAAGTCAAAACTGCGTTTTTGTGAAGCTGGACTCTCAACGTCTTCGCAAACGCCTTTATTTTCTCTGGCATCAATGACACAGCCCCCCCCCCCCCTAAAATCACTCAGTGAAATCACACTTTTTTTCTGTGGTCTACAATTCTACATAACGCAGGCTTAAATGGTAGTGAACTTACATGAACTTATAACGGCGTCGAACTAACTGGTGCACAGTGCGACGCATGTTTTCCCACCATTACGAGATAACATGCTTCGGCGCTGTAACACCTGCGTTGAGGTTGGAGGGCGGCATTGTGAACATTATTTGTGAATGTGAGCTGTGTTTTACAATAACCTGAACATGCGCCAAGATGTCTGTAGCCTGCAATGTCCCTATTTCTTCTCGGCTGCACTAACTTACTCTCTCAGCCACTTGACCGGTACATTAGAGCGCGAAATTAAAATTTACTCACTAGTATTTGTCCTGCAACTTTGCAAGGTGACAATTATGAACACATGTACACTTATATTAAGATCATGGTTCTCCGCTATGTAACACCCATTAAATTTACGAATACTAATTTCTGAACACTAATCTTTGAACATCCTGTGTGTCTGCATGTTCTTAATTGATGGAACACCTGTGCGGGCACGTTTTCAAAGATACCGCTTCTGCAGCAAAGACTTTGTGTTAAAAATTCCATTGTGAAGGCACGAAGCTGGTGAGCGTACAAAAGCACGTTTTTTTAGTAAATAAAAATGTGCAAGGTAGGTCATTACACAGTGGTTATAACTAAGAAGATTGTATGCGTTCGCAAAGAGGTCCGTGTGTGTTCTTTTCGATGTAGGTAAATGACCCAATAATGGACACCGCACCAATAGTGGACATTTAAGAGGTAAAATCTTAGAGTAAGTATAGGGTAGAGGGAGTATCCTCTATACAGCTGCGTACGAAATTGTGTGTTCAACATGTGTCACGTGACTTTAGTGAAATATGTGCGGGAAATTTGAAATAACATTGAGAGCAAAGATAATGATTGCTTAGTAATCACAACTATGTTGGGTTATTTTGTTACCTTATGAATTTATGAACTAAGGAGAGCATATCGCATAGTATAATTGCGTAGAAATTTCAGAACGACATATGTAAACAATGTTTGCCACGTTACTGTTTTCCTTAACACAGCTGTTTTTAGTAAAAAGTAAATATTAGCTACATACTTACTATAAGGTTTTGAACCGAGATCTTGGGGACACCACATGACTAAATATGTATTCTGGAAGGTACACCATGAGTTTCAAACAACACAACTGCATTTTACGACGAGAAAACATAGGCCTAAATAAATGACACCAAACTCTCGAGACCATGTTGGACACAAATTTGTGACGTCATGTTCCCTCTATGGGTAAAATGCTTAAAATAAGGTTCGCTGACATTATAAATGCTTCCAATCCATCGACTTTGTTGATTTAACTATTTAGTAGAGCCTCTTGAAATTACTACTTTATAATGCGTCATATGTAATCTATGGACAAAAATTTAAAATGAAATCTCTGTTTGAGTTGAGAAAATTTTGTATTTTTAACTGATCTCGTTAAGGCACAGGTAAGTTTAACTCACTTTTTATTTTGTAAAGTCAACTAAGAAAATTGTTTCTCAAGTAATTTATGTAGTAAATGAAGTGTACTTTTCTTCGATTTGTGTGTTTAAAGCGCAATTAGTGAACATTCAGGAATTTAGGTTAGGTGTCCACCATTCACACTCTCAAGAGATGATTTTACGATAGTGTCACTATTGACTTTTGAGGTTATTGTTGTCTTTATTCGCAGTTGAATAGGCTGTTTCTTGTAGATCATGCCCCTACAACTATTATGGAGTTAAAGCTGTTGGAACCAATAATGGACATGGGGTGTCCACTATGTAATTACTGACTGTCCACTATTAGATTTATGTCATTTAGTTTTGCTCATCGCATGTTATTATTTTTATTTAGCATTTATCTTATTTAGTTAAGAAATCGATTTAAATTGCAGGGTACCAATGGTTTGTTTTAGACCGAAAGAATGGCATCCCATAAAGCTACGTGGTGGAATTATGACTATGAGCAGATGGAAAGAGCTGCAAATGATGTCTCCTTGGGTGTACCTCTGTTTACCGCAGCAAAATATTATGGAGTCCCTCGTAAAAGTTTACGGAGGTATGTTGAAGGTGGCGGGAAGAAATTCAAAAGTATGGGGCGTTCATCATTTCTAATCAAGGAAGAGGAAGATTCTTTTGTGGTATGGCTAGCATCTACATCTAAGGCTGGCTTCCCTGTATCTCAAGAAGATCGTCTAGACAGTGTACAGAAATTGTTTAAAGACTTAAGTAGATGAAATAATTTTGTTAATGGCAGACCTGGAAGTTCGTGGTACGAATGTTTTTTGAAAAGGAACTCAACTGTTGCAAATAGGATAGCACAAAATTTGACAATTACAAGAGCATCGGTAACCCCAGAAAAATTGCAAGAATGGTTTGAAGACGTGTTAGACTATTTACAGAAGGTGGATCTGGCTAGTATACGGCAAGAACCGAACCGTGTGTGCAATGCAGACGAAAGGGCTTTTCTTTTGAATCCCAAAGGGAATTAAGTGTTTACAGTTAAAGGCTGTGAAAATGATAATCAGCAGATAAACTCTAATGAGAAAGAATGTGTCACTGTACTCATTAATGCAAGTGCTGATTGGCGATTAGGGCCGCCTCTAGTTGTTTTCAAATATGAGCGTGTACCCCGGGAACTAGTCAACAGTGCCCCAAGTGGTTGGGGCTTAGGAAGGTTTGAAAGTGGTTGGATGACCGGAGCTGTTTTTTATGAGTACCTCACAGACGTTTTTCATCCATAGTTGACTGAAAATGAAATCCCGCGGCCAGTGATTTTATTTGTTGATGAACATGCATCCCATTTAACTCTCCACACGAGCCGTTTTTGCCACAACAATGGCACAGTTTTAATATCCTTTATCCGAACGCCACTCATGTGTTGCAACCTACGGATGTTGCTGTGTTTCGGTCGCTGAAAGAACATTGGAAGCATAAAGTTCACGAGTGGCGTCACCAGAATATTGATAATCCCATGATAAAGAAGAAAGATTTTTGCCCATTGTTGAAAAAGGTACTTTATGAAGATATTTCGCGCTCCATTATTCAGAATGGATTTAGGAAATGTGGGTTGGTACCCTTGGATCCATCCTTTTAAGATCAAAACCCAACATTACCTGATACAGTTCAACACAATGAAAAGGAACTTAAGGTCACTTTGAATGTTTTAGAGAAGTATGTGGAGATCGAACAGATGGATTGCTTCAAGAGCTCCTCATCTTGGACGGGAGCTGAAGAGGACAAAGCTTTGTTTCTGGTATGGTACAAGATGGAGTGTGACGCTGCAAAGAGTGGGCAAGTTATGAGCACGCCTGAAGCTGGATGTTCAACTGAAGAACCAGGAGAGGTCACTTTAAATTAATGTGACGGAGTGGAAAACAAAAGCCAATCAGTTGAGATTAACAGCCCCTGTGCTGGGGATAATCAGACTGATGTTACCAACAATAGTGCTAATGGAAGGAGCAACGAAAACAAGCAAGATAGCAATTTATGGGGTCCTGAAATACCAAGCCCATTTAAAAGATCACTTCACTGGCCCGACAAATGCAAGAAAGGAAACCTTCATAAAAACATAGAGTACATCCTTCTCCAGTCATTACGTCAGACGCGTGGCGTGAGCACAATTAAAGTAAATAAAAAAAAAGGAATTGGAGTTAGAGTTGCAGAAAGAAGAACGGAAATTAGAGAGACTGAGAAAGAAAGAAAAGAAAGAAAAGGAAAATAAGAGAATAGCTGAAGAAAAAGAAATGGAAAGGAAAAGAAAAGCTGAAGAAAGAGCACAGAAGCAACAAAGTGTTAAGAAAAATAAACGTATGAAGCGGAAAGAGGAAATATCATCAGAAGAGAGATGAAGACTCTTGGAGACCAACAGGTGACAGCTTAGATGACATCAGTATTGGAGAACATAGTGATGATTTATTTGAAGATGTTTTAACAGAAGTCAACGGAACACCAGAAAATATAAGAACTATCAATAATGGTAAATATACAAGGCCAGTAGAAATTCTCAGCAACAATCATAAGATATCTGAAAATAATCAGTATAAACACAATGATGACATCACAGAGGACACTATGAAAATCTGTAAAAACCTCTTTGGAAGGATGTGCTACAACTGATGAAAGAGAAGAAAAAGTGTTGCAGAAAAAATTACAGAAAATAAAGTGGAACAGTTAGGAAGTTTTCTTCCAAATATTGAAAAGAAGAAGGAGAAGAAGAACATGTTTAAAGTAGAACTCTCTTCTGGAACATCCACAACTAAGGAAAGTTGTATAAATTTGACCGATCATGAACACAATGATCTGCTATTGAGGGAAGAACCCCACAGAGTGACTGCGGATATAAGTCCTGGAGATTTTGCCTTAGTGACGACTAATAGCAATAGGAAAAAGAATAAAGTAGTCTGCCACTACTGAAGCTGAAGTTGTTATATTGAACCCCTTCAATCGCTTAAAAACTGTTTTCGTTCTTGACGATACAGTGACAAAAATAATCAATGTTTATCAGGTAATTTTAAAATTACCCAAACCTTTGCATTTTGGCACATCTGGCGAACTTCGTTACCAATTTCCTGAACCAATAAGTGTAACATGTCAATTTAAGGGAACTGAGAATGCAGTCCATATTTTCAGCCTGTAAATATCTTTATCTTTGTAAGAAAAAGTTGTCATTGTTTTCAGTGACATTTACCTTTAACTATGACAAGTTGGTGCCATAGAAATTTGTTATTGTGCTCCTGTGATCATCTTGAAAATGTACTTAATGATAAAAATTTAATCTTAGCTTGTTGAACACTGAGAGTTTTTTTAATATGTCTTAAGTGTTATGCTCTTTTGTTACCTAATTATGTCCTACGTATCTTACTGTGAATATTACCATTTAGGGATATAAATTATTTACTAGATTCTATCATTTTCAATGCTATGTAAATGCTTAAGAATGAGCTTAAGACATTTGCAAATATTTTTCAGTTAAATATTTTAAATTATACAAAACAAGAGACTTCTTACACTACAATGTTAATAAAGAAATAGCTTGAGTTTAAGGTGTCCATTATTGACACTTAGAAGTGTCCGCTATTAGTTTTTTCATACTTTTTGGTGTCTACCTTACACGAAATTATCGACCATTGCTAAAAAATTAAAACTTATAATTACATAGTTTTTCCATGTCATAAATTTTGCGCTTCTAAAGAAAGGTTTGGCATTTAATGAAATGTATGGTTAAGCACGATTATTACTACCACATGTACTCTAAAAATTAAAACTGAAAAAAAAAAAAAAAAATTCCTTATAATGTCCACTATTGGGTCATTTACCTTACATAATATAACATTTACACGCCCTTTTTTTTTGAAAAATAAGTAATAAAATTACATCCGTTAGATATTAAATACTCAACAATAAAAAAACGTGGCAGTATTCTCCCATTAATTTCACGTACATTATTTTACTTAAAAAACACACGAACTTTAAATATTGCGAGTCCATCTTCTGCTTCATCATTATAGAAAATACTGTGGATATTACTTCCATATTCGATTCCTATGACTAGGTCTTGCATAATTACAGAAGATTTGGCTAGCAGCATATGGTACTGTACAATGATTTATGTGTAATTAGCATTCCTAACGCCAATTGTATAGCTCGTATAGCTCTAAATTTTAATGTTTATGTTTCAAAGCATGTCGTCATAAATTACCCACATTGTGGAAGTATTGACTGCTAATACCTTTATTCAAATTTTCTGTGCTGAGCACAAAATTTAACTCATCTAAAAAAGATGCTTCAACAATTTTCGGCTTTCCAATTTAATTTAGACATTGCCTGTTCCACACTGTTTTGCATGTAACCACCCTTGGTACTGTTTATTGAACTTCTCTTACATAGACTTTACACCATTAATAGTATGTCAAATAAATTGTATGCTCTTTCGGCTAGTTCGTCCTTGGTGTCACGTATTTTAAAGCAAATAGTGAATGAAGTTAAAGTTATTTCAACACATACAAGGCGTAAAATATTGTGCATAGTTTACCGTAAAGACTTTTTGTGATGCGCTGTCAAATAAATTGTAAATAAGGATTATTTCCAACAAATGCCAGCGCTGTTTCACGAAGTTTACCTGGATGTTTTCCCTGATGCGACAAGTGTGCATACTCTTGGGGATCGCAGCAATGCCTCTTTGTACAATGTGCCGCAAGAGCACTTGTGCTGCAGTCTTATTGTGTTTCTTGGCTATGCTCAGCACTACCGGATCTCCCAGAGCGTTATGCGTGGGAACTCTGTGAACATAACACACATCCCATATCCTGTTAGACCCATTTTAAATATGTTGATTACATTTTGTCTGGCAAAGAGTGAAGTAAATAAACTGCAATCATTGTATTGGGTAAGTACGTAACTAGTATATTTATGACGTTAATCACTATTGTTAGTTTAATTTATGTGGTTTGTTAACCAATAATAAACTGCGTTGTCTATTCCGTTAAAAACAAATGGATTAAGAGGACGTGGTACATAATTCAACGCTAAAAGCATTAATCTATAACTGTAGGTTTCTTGAAGCCAATTTGCGAAAATTAAACAACAGAAATCCTAGACATTAGTTTTTAGCACAATTGCTTCCAGTGTTACGAACTTCTGAGGCACAATCTCTGACGCCGGAACCTCGTGCATTTAACTGCGGCACAAGAGATCACGCGTGACGAATTAGTAATTTTGGATAAATATTTACTCACAAAGTTGGCAAATACCATTATCTAGAATTCTCATTGAGTAATTTATCGATATTGGCTTCGAAAAAAAGCGTAGAAATCAATTGATGTTTTAAGCGTTTATTTATCTACCACGCACTCTAAAGTAATCAAATCAATACTTCTTGATGTTACTTTTTAATTGTTAGTAAAATATTTGACGTCAGTTTTGACGCTTTGTCGATATAACGCGTAAAAGCTAAAAATAAGTAAAGTACAACATAAAATAATAAAGGTAGCTATCAGAGACGTAAATATGATGTGTTCGTATAGCGAGCATGTGAATATTGCTTATATTTAGAAATATTTTTTTATTATATTTTAAGAAGTATTAAGACATATAACTGTGACTCCAGTAACTCTTGCGTTTTTAACAATCTTTGTTTAACCTATAGCTCAAAGGAAAGCCGGAAAGAAATTATCAGGAAAATTCTATGGCTATGGCTATTTCAGCAAAAAAAAAAAAATAAAAAATAAAAAAAAAATAATAATAATGATGAAAAGAAAGAAAAGTAACATTTCATTGTCACATACTCTCGAATTCTTCGTTTTAAGTGTAATTTGTCACATACGATTATCTTAAAATAAAAGTAATTTAAATCCCCTGTGCGAAAATTCGAATATTGATGAAATACCGTGAGCAGTATATTATGAGGTTATTTCCACAGTAATTCATCATTGGCTATTAGATTTCATTCAAACACTTAGTATATTTTATTGCGTTATAAAAATGGCATTGTTATTCATTATAAGGAATAATTCGTAGCTTGTAAGCAGTTCGAAAATTTAGTTGCTTTCATTAGTTTGCATCGTTTCTTGTTTTTTTCGGAAGTGAAGTGATTTTTACCAGCACTTTACATCTAAGTATTCAACGATGCTGAGGGGTAACATGATGTGAGTATGCCCGCCGACCAGCGGCAGAGTCCGGCACGATTCCTGCATGCGAAAATCCGGGGAGCGACCCCTCCGGGAATTGAGCCCGGATTGCCTTGGTGGGAGGCAGGAGGTCTAACCCCTCGACCACTGCGCCCTCTTGATTATTTGGAAATTTCATAAAAATATAGTTTCAAATTCATAAGAGTTTGTATTGTGGTTTCTGTTTTCTTTTTAATGTAAAAATGCCCGTAATCCGGCCGCCTTAACTACCTCTAGTACCAACTTCCTCAAAACCAAGAAACTTCGTGGCATTCGACCTACACGGATACCAGCATTTATTTGTATCACTATTTAGCGGCCGTTAAGTATTAGTTACCTTAAACCTAGTTCTAAATTTCCTGCGTCAAGTTAGCTCCACAACCCTCCTCTTCTCTCTTATAAGTGTTTGTGGACACACGGCATCTTATTCTGCGAAGAATACTGGAAGAACTATATGTCCAGTCCCAAGATATTTAAGAGTCACCACCTTATGTGAATTTGTTAATGCCCCTATCAGGAGTAAGTTCCCTTCAATCTTAAGCGTGTGCGTGTTTATATGAATGGTCTGTCCACGTGGTACTTATGACAGGGCACGGGACTCATAAACCCGCACTCAACGGCACGAAAAGCGTCCAGAGTGACCACGAACAACTGTGTGCCTGTGGCGTGTCATGGAATCAAACTACCCTCCCAGGTAGCACTAAGTGGTGAGGAGCATGTATAAGAGACTGCACTCTTTCGATCAGCAATGCCTGAGAGCCAACTCATCTGTGACTGTTTAGTCAGGCGTCCTTCATTTTGCAGCATATACATTATATCCATTTACTTCACTGAAATGCCACACAATTTCTAGCAGCTATCATACACCACCTTTCAAGAACCTGCTTTCGTCATGTTTATCGAAACTTACTCAGTTCTCACTACTTGTTTCAGGAGAAATAAGTAGGTTTCCTAAGTTATAGCCGATTTAATTTATGTTATCCTTAATTTATGAACATGTTTACATCAGTATATTTGGCCCAGTCAATAAAACTCAAGCATTTGTAGCTTTAGTTTTCACTCTATGTCCATAGTTTATGAAATCATACAGTTATTCATCAAATTAGATAATTCATGTTTTAAGGCTATCGAAAAATAGTTCAAAATATGCTGGTGTGATATTTAAATGTTATAGGGCATATTTGTGTTTCAGTATCAGTGTAAATTAAAAACGTAAATTTTAAAATTAAAAAAGAAAATGCTATATTTAGCAGGAATTTTGTGCTCTCCTCTAGGATATATTTGCACCAGTATACATGGGACATAAGTAGGCTTCTTCAATGAAGGGCATTATTTAGTCATCAAAATTATTAGAGTAAATTTGATAACACTTATAATCTTTTAAAATTAGCGAGGTAATCACTGAAGATCCTCATTTCAGCGACAATAATGTGTTTGTTTAATGTAGTGAACACACTCACGCTGAAGCGTCTCTTCCCACCATCTTCACCAACAGCGGCAGGTCAGGTGAACACAGTGGAGCGAACGCGCTCACAGCCACGTTCAGCGCCTTGCAAAACCCTACCAGCTCCTTCTGCTGAAAGTAGACGTGCAACTCCACTTGTAGAACAGCTGGGGGAATTCTTGCAGCCTTTAATATGTGTTTCAGTTGTCGAGCGTTGAAAGTGGACAGTCCGATTGAAAGAGTCTTACCAGCATCCACCTGCGCTTCCATCGCCTAAGGAAAATCAGCCCTTCTCTTGATAAATAGATCAATTAATTTTTACAGCTTGACATTACATACAATACCTTTTTAGTAACACGAGTGTTTAATTTGCAGTGAATGCAGTAATTGTTAAATGCTAACTACTTACACAGGATATACTAGCAACAGACATATTTAAAATGTTCTCTCATTTCCAATACTTATAGCAACAAGTTTTTAATTTGCAACGAATCTAGTAGTTGTTATGCACAGGATGTCCAGAAAGAAACGCATAATAAGCAAACCACGCAAATCCTGGGCTAAATTGGAAACAAAAATGTCTGTGGGAAAATTTTGTGTGATGACATTATGCACAATGTGGCAACACTGCAGTGTAGTTCGTCCCTACATGCTCTCCACATATATATTTATCTTACTACTACTGTTCTGACCTGCATATTATGAGTTCAGGTTAAAATCCCGAGCAGTCCAAACATGATTCAGTATTTACTTGACGTAACATATATAAAATAATATCTGGAAGTGGAGCGCAAGACGGAACTTTCTCCGTGCAGTTGTGTTGACGTTACACTTTGTTGTCAAAAATACTTCCTCACTACGAAGTAGGTATTTCATAAATACTCGTCCATGAGCGAGTGTTTCAATGTTGGAAGACAAAAGCTGTCTCACATGTGACTGTCCATGAGAACACAGAATGTCACTGCGTATACTTCACAGTGATCAGGGTTACCCAAATCACAACCATATAATATGATCTGAGGTCATAACCTGTAAATCTCCACACATTGAATCCATAAATACACTAACGTTTGTGCCTAAAATATCAACAGGATGGGTCTTCAAGATCGCACGCCACAGTCGTCAATAGTAATTCAGTACCGAGATTCAATTCTGAGCAAAACGTGATGCCACATGTTATATCTTTGTGTCTCCTAATTATGAATCATACCATACCTAACACCACTGTCTATATCGATAGGTACCATCTGAATATGTTGGGGATTATGAACCAGCAGTCTGGCGTATTCCAGTTGACTAGGTCGGTAGGTAATTAGACTTTACGCCTCGTCGACAGAAGGGTCGTTAGAGAAGGTGACACAGCTTGGTACACTGGCAGGAGCTGGAGGAGGAGTCGGCAATGGTCTTTGTTAGGAATCATCCCAGCATTCACCTGGAACGAATTCGGGAAACCACGGATCGCCGGAGGGAACGAACTCGGGTCCTCCCTAATACGAGTCCGACGTGATACCGTTGCGCCACCTCTCTCGGTTCCAGTTGACTAGACCTGATGCGGTAAATATGTCAGTGGCAAGCCCTGATGCTACTGTTTAAAGTGAAATACGCCATTCCTTCTGTAAATTGTTCTTACGATCTTGCCTTAATATAAATCTTCACGTGTAGTGTTCTTCTACACACAATTTCACGTTAACATGAAAATGCGTCACACGAATGGCACTCATCACAGTACGTCAATCCGGCCGCATGTTTGTCTGTGACGCAGCAGCTATCAAACACCATTAATCGCTGGTATTTCTACCTGAGGAAGCTAGACACACACTATGCTTTGTGAACATCTCTGGCTTTACTAACTGAAAGTCAGGTGCTGAACACGTATATTTTTAACATTATCTCCACACCAAAGTTGATTTGCACGTGCACTGTATTACACCCAAATTTAATAACTCATTTTGAGTGGTTTACTTATTACTTAGGATAGTACAGTCGTGGCTGGTTTTAGCCGATCCTTGTCAGTGGAGTCTGAAAGAGGTACGGGAGGAGTTAGGTGTCGGCCACCGTTTTGGATGACCTAGATCAAAATTATCATCTTGAATAACTTTGATCTTCGACCTCTGGCCTACCATATATTTCAAAATTTTCCTACACTTAAAAAAAATTCCAAAATTCCCAGAAATACATTATTAAAGTAATAATGTGGCAGGAGGAATGTTAATAAAAAGTATGTGCTACTTTATGTTTGTGACTATGTGTAACATCATGGAAAAACATTAAGGGAAATACAACCTGTAAAATGCTACCGAGGGCTTTATTTCTAGGTTATAGTCCTCCCTTTTCGTTTGTTAAAACGAACAATAAATATTAAAGAATATTAAAATTTTATAAAATAATATGTTTGAGAAAAGTTACACACTTAACACAAAAAAAGTGTCTGGAATGACTATGATTTGCATACAGTATGTTGACAACTCGTCTTTATATACAATCATAGAATCTTTACACGCAAGCCTTATCCAGCCGCAACCGGCGATTGCATGGTTATACTTGAAATTGAAGAAGTATTGGTTACATTCTTGTCTAGGTCACACTGCTTTCGTGAAAATAATGCTAAATTTAACTACTACTTTATTTAATGAGCTGGGAATGATCGAAATAATTTGTAGGGCATTTTGAAGTAACCACAAAATAATTTTGTGGTGGCCACAGTATTTAGTGGTGACAGCAAAATAATTTTGTGGTGACAACAAAATAATTTTGGCAGGGTGAATACCTACAATATACTCTGTAACTGCCACAAAATACATTTTTTTCCGTATACGGTGAGCGGCAGAGGAAACGTCTGATTAATCTATCTCCTGTAGCATAAGTAATTAAGTGATGGTCGAAAACATGAGTTGTGGGGACGACAATATAGCCGACATGACAAACATAATGGCAGCCCAAAAAATATATTTTTACTTCTTTAAATGTTTTAATAACAATATAGTTTTTGGAGAATTTTTGCATTTTCAGGTTTTTCATTTGGGGAGGAGGTAATTTGAGATTTTAGAAAACTTGGGAATTGAAGTCCATTTCAAAATTCAAATGTCAAGTTCATCCAAGATGGCGGCTAGCACTAAGAACCTTCGACGTATAATTCGGACTCGACTGCAGAATCGACTAAACCATACTACCGAATTTCAGCGGGATCCTACACAAGAAATATTTAAAAATAAGGCACAACCTCTCAACTTTGAGTTGACAAAGATGTCAATACTCTCTGACCTTTTTTAATCATTCGAGTAGCTTGCATCTATAACTATGATTGTAAAAAGTGTCTACTGCAGTAACTATGGTTTTCAAACACTGATTGGGATGAGAGCCCAGTGGCACATGTCACACATAGACGGAAATAATTAAACAGCAGCTACCTGTTCTAGCATCGATAACTGTTGATCGTTATCTTGGGCTGTAAGTTGAACACTATTAAGGGCGCGGTCACAGCTATTCTGATCACCATGTTTTTATTTTTATATTTGTACCAGTTATTTTTTTCTTGTTTCAGACACAAAATGTAACTAAATTTTTCTCTTATAGAATTTTTTTATCTTGCATAGTTTTTGCTTAATGGCTCGTTAAAGCCAAAACGGGCATGTTTCCGTTTTATGGACGACACTAAAACTAACTCACGGACCAAACTGAAAAAATTCACAGTGAATAACGATGTTGTAGGCTACAAATTCAGATATGTTAAACCACAAAATAAAACAAGTTTGCATTTAAAAAATTTTGATTTTTTTTTTTAATTTCAGTATTTTTATTTAAATACAACAAATTTTTATTCTGTATTTTTATGGACATGACATTGTAGCCTGCGATGTTTTTATCCACTGTGAATTTTTTCAGTTCGGTATGTCAGTTGGTTTTAGTGTAGTCCTTAAAACATAAACATGCAAGTTTTGCCATTACGCGAAAACTATGACAGATAAAATAATTTAATAAGAGCCAAATTTAGTCACACTTTGTGTCTAAACTAAGAAAAAAATATCTGGTACAAATAATAGATAAAAACATGGTGATGGAAATAGCGGTATACTGTGCCCTTAAGAACTTCAAGGATTTATTAATAGCTCAGAGTTACGCTATGCTGCTGTACTCTACCTAATGTCTGTCTGTGGCACACTGCTTGCAGTCACGTGATTGCGAAGTCAATAGTTGCACAACTGAAATTTATTTCCCTTCTCCAATTTGAGTTGTGCCCTGCACTTCTTTGGGCTCTCCAGATTCACCTTGCTTTGGACCTTCCTACTCTATGACTGACTCGTGCCGGGGTACCTGTACATGTCTGGTCGGATTCTATGTTGCTTTAGTAGCAAAGATAACCGTTTTGGAGACCTTATTCATTCAGTGTAGTGGAACAACATTAAGTCCCAAGAAAATCCTGCAGAATGTGATTACTGAGGACAGATTCTAGATCAACTGGTACATCACAATCTCTGGTGGTCAGTTCCCTCATGACTGACTAAAAAACCTCATCAAGAATGGCCACAAACTTTCGAGATTATGGAAACGCACATATCGTCTGATGAGTTTGAAGAGACTGTGCGTTTGAAGTTGTTTTTGAGAATGCTCACCTTGAATACATATTTTTTTATCGGTGTAGTCTGCTGCTCTGTAATCTGTATAGTCAGAATTTCTGTGAAGTTTTTGCACATCAGCCAAAAGTGAAACCCAACAATAAGAGACACTCTTAAGACCCTGCAGGCCTTGGGAGCTATATAATTAAGGCCCCGATGACTCTTATAATTAAAGTGCAACAGATATACTTCTCGGACGTATCAAGGGCTATCAGAATAATGCACCTTTATGTACTCAACTTCGGAAACATCCTCCATAATCAATAAGAGCGTTTTTTTCAGTTTGGATGGCAGATTTCAACATGCCGATCTACCACAATAGCATAAACATCCCGCATTGTTGCCAAGAATACTCAGACATATTGGAATAATTGTCCAACATAATCATCAGCTGAACTGCCCTCCAAGAGTGCAGGTACTTCAAGGCATACTCAGAGATAGGTGTGGATTACCACTGACAAAAGAGCGATCAAGCACTGTGTGTCTCATTGTTACAGGTGCCGAAGAGCAAGGCCGTTACCAGTCATTCCAGTGATGGGATCTTTTCCTGCAACACGGATCAAGGAGATGAAGCAATTGCCGGTTACTTAAGTAGACTAGGCTGGTCCGTTTTCTATAACTCTTGCAAGGTTGAAGGGAGCAAGAATCTACAGGGCCTAAGCGAGCCAATTCATGTAATTCAACCCAAAACTACACACTTGGAGTTGGTGTCCAGCCCTTCGATGGAGGCCTTTCTCTGGCTGCATTCAAGCATTTCTTATGGAGAAGGGTAAGCTAATGACATATGTACAGTATTTGGGGTCCAAATTTCATCGATGCCAGTTGTGAATTGCGGTAATCTTTGGAGTCTTCTATTCATCAGAGTGAAGTTGCAGATGTTCATTTAGTTTTTTTGGATTGATGTGGCTCTTGTGGACTGTGAGACGCTAGTGTGAAGGTAATGGAAACCAACTTGTCCCATATTCAAGGAAATCAAATCCCGACAAATGAAGAGTTTTTAACACTCTTGCACCAAGTTGAAGCTGTTCTAAACAGTTTCCCTCTTCATCCTATGAGTCCAGGTCTAAATCCACCAACTCCGGAGCAGGTCTTGACCTTAGACCCTTTTAACTGCGAAACCTGAACCAGATTTGACTTCAGTATCAGTGGATTGTTATTAACTCACTATCCAAATACTGGTACATCAATTGTTTTGAATGAGATAGTGTAAATAGTATCTACAAACTCTGCAGCAACGGAAGAAATTGAACTAGGCTACTAGCAGCATTGCACCAGGAACGCGCTTTCTGCTGAAGGATGACCACAGACTCCACTCCTGCAATGGTGTTTGGGATAGAAATCCACCCTGGACTGGATGGTGTAGCCGGGGTTGCAACAGTGCAAACATTCACTGGTTCTCTCAAGAGGCAATGTGTCAAATTGTGCCCTTTGTAATACAAAGTGTATTTTAAGATGGGCGGAATGTTGGGGGCAGCTTACTAAATGAGCTGTGGAACTTGTGTCATTTATTTCTGTTTGACTAAGGTTTGTTTTGTGGTCAAGGAATTTTGTAACAAAACAAGCTCAGTTATATACCAATTTTCGTTGGCTACCGGTGGTACAGTAGTAAGTTAAGTACAGGAGTAAGTAAAGTACAATCACGACACAAATAAACTGAGAATGCAATTGATCCTATTTAGGCATGAAAAACTTATTCACAAGAGTGTTATTTAGTAAATGTAGTCAAGTTTCAAGTTTATACATTACATTCTTTGCAAACATAAGTTTACTCTGTCTCGCATAACTTCAGTAAAGTTTGACAGTTTTGAAGGGACGAATTTTTAAGTGTAGCAGATGTTTGATGTTACGTCAGTAGGCAATTTAAGTTCTAAAACAAACTTGTCATGCCCATCCTACCATTTAAACTGAAAATTTTGTCTTCCATTGTGACACACATTACATAATATTAACATTATTTGCCCAAATGCAGCTGTCAAAATCTACATACGTTATACAAAACAACATATACTTTTAAAAAATTTCATAATAAATAGGCTATGTATTTGTATGAAACGCACTATGTACTAAATATTTTAATGTATATAGGTGTAGTAAGTACGGAGACTTACGCCATTGGGAAAATATGAATTGCAGTACTTTAAAAATTCAATTTAGGCAAGAGTACAAATTTTAAACATCTAGGAAGAGTTCAACAGTGAATGGATTATGAAAAACATGCAGAATAACTTTACCTTCCATAAACGTAAGTGGTCAGTGGTCATGTCCACGACGATCTGGCCTGGTCTTACATCAAACACCAAAGCACCAACGGGCGTTTCTATCAAGTACAAATCGACATAGTTAAGCCGGAGAGCTTCCAACGACTTTTTTAAGCTCTCCTCAACACATTCGGGTCGGTTTGCTGAGATTGGCAACTGTAACAACCAATGGAATCTCGTGTCAGAAAAAAATAATCAGTAATTTTTTCCTGACTATAAGGAATTGTTATATTGGCCTCCGGCATCCAATGACTCTTAATATATAGGACATGCAATGAACTTTGACAACCATGTCTTGCTGCATAAACTGTATGAACACTGAACAAAATGTGACAAGATTTTATATTCCAAATAACAGCCATGTGTGATTAAAAGTAGACAGTCTGATTAATAGTGTAACAACTTTGCTGTCCTGGGCGCAGCCAGTCTCGTTTAGGGACAGAGGGCTTAGATGATTAAATTTATGAATTAAATTAACTTTCTTAATTTAATTACAACACTCTACATTAAGTATACAACACTCGGGATTCATCATTTCAAAATGAATTAAATACTTACAGATATTATATACAGGTAATCCCCCTTAATGCCTAATTTACTACTCAAAAGTATAATTAATATTTTTCTCTTAAATTATTCATCCGACCACATAAGTTTCTATCTAAAAATGTCTCACAGTGCACAGCTACAGTTAAACTTGTTTGTCTACTCTCACACTTACACCACTAGAAGAGTGTCACCATCGTCTACACCTCCATAGCCTCTCTTCCATCTGCTGGTCCCGTCTCGTCCCTCGCTGCCAAGTCCGTTGCGAACAGTCACCATCTAAACGCCGAAATCACTCCGCCTTTGCTCGCAGTGGGCTGGTATTTATAGTCGCCTGCGATGACGCCCAGAATATTCTCAGAGCTCGCCGACCATGCTGGTTGAAGTAAGCTGAACATTCTAGATGTTGCGGGAACATTCAGTTATGTCCGAGCTGAATTCTTGTCCCGGATAACTGGCAGGTGCCCACCCACTCAGAACGCCTGTGATGTCTGCCAGGCGCGAGTGGCCCGCGACGCCAGGGGCGGGAAGATGGGGTGAAAGAAGGTGGGGCGCAGTACACTGACTCGTCCCGTGACTGGATATAGTAAAGCAGTGGGAGGGAAACAAGGAGGGAGGGACGCAGTCCGCTGTCTCGACGCCGGGGCTGTGGGAAGGGAGCCGGTGAGGGGAAGGTGGTGCGCCAAGAGCGACCCAGCCCAACGCCCTCGAAAGTGCTGACTCGTTACAATAGGTACGATACTGTAAACTGGATTACTTTATATGTTGCAGTCGCTTTAACGTTCAAGTGAAAGAAAAATTGCTACAAGATAGTACACATTTTATCGTTCGACAAACCTGTCTACAATGTTGCTAGAATGAAAAAGTACAATTTCGTGATATGGAATTTTAAGAGTTTCATCTCCACTTCCCAGATTTCATATTGTGTATGCCGTGTGGACATGAACTGGGATACTATGCAAGCAATGATAGAAACATTTGGAAAAAATATTATTTAAATATCAATAATGGTTATTTCATTCATGTGTTTTGTCATAGAACTAACGTTTACGGTAATTGCTCACCGACTAGATAAATTCTATTATTTTCTCCCGCCCAACCAGGCCTCCGAACGGCACGCTGAGCATTGACTGATAGGCATATATTCTAAAAAATGCTTTAAAGTACGTGCGTAAGTGATGCCTGCATAGGAATAGCGCTTAACATCATTACACACCCGTATACGCATTTCAGGATCTCCACTAATCTTAAAAGCTTATATTCCCGCGGCTGAAAATGGCAAAAATCGGCGATTTGCAGTAATTTTAGCTATTAAATCTTGGCGGAGGCTCTTTAAAGTGCACAGGCATGTGCAATACTCCATTACCCTTAACATTACGTTGTAAAATGATAGCGTCATTGTTGAATGTCTCATATATGTGAGTTGCCGTGCGCAAAATCCGTTAAGACTGGCGACCACCCTACATACTAATCTATAAGAACTGAAAAAGCGAAAGTGTTTTCTGTAGCCTACGTTCTTATACGTTATGAAAAGTCAGCCCAATATTTTATTTCTTGGCAAAATGCACGTGCGAATTATATTGAAACAGTTATACACTTCATTATTCCCATTAGGCAAGTTATATCAATGACACAAAAGTGCATAGAATCGTAAGAAACCGTAAAAGGAACGTGCGATTCAAGTTTTGTGTGAGATTTGAAGTGATTTTTACTGTGTTAGAAATTCTAGTATTAATGACTCATTGAAATGCGAAAAATACAAGTTGTAACATAAATCAGCAACCTTCATGTTATATTAAAAAAAAAAAAAAAAAAAAAAAAA
>PNEQ01002292.1:127119-175737 GCA_003012365.1 Medauroidea extradentata | reverse complement strand
AAAAAAAAAAAAAAAAAAAAAAAAAAAAAAAAAAAAAAAAAAAAAAAAAAAAAAAAAAAACTAAAAATTGTGTCAGTAAAATTAATTCACTTATTGAAACAGTCAAAATTGCTGCTCGGAAAAGTTACAGAAAATTAGATTCTTTGATGTAAATAATTGTGTGCTTTAACACATAGTACAACACTTTTTTGTTGCGTACCAAAAGATCAAGAAAATCATTCAATGAAATAAAAGTTTGCTTATGTGTAGGTGGAATTTGAACCGATGACACTTTAGGTTTACGTGCTCTTTGACACTTAATTAACATCTAACACTGATAACATTGTTACTAAACCATGGCAAAGAGGAGTGTCGTAAAAGCATTTATTCATTGTTGTAATCTGGTGGTGTGTATCAATTTTCTTCACAACATTTTTCTAGTAAAATTGACTGATCTGAAAATTACTCAAATTTGTAAATATTAGTATCAATTATCAAAACACGTGATTTAGTTTTAAAAAAAATATCGTACAGAAGTTACTAGCATACTTGCATAGTAAGATGTGGAAAACTATGTTATGTTAACTAAGGTTATACGAAATTGTTGTAGTGTTATGACATTCCAGTTTTTCAAATGACCGATAGATTGTTAGAAATTGTATTGGTGAAATAGTAAAATAAGCGAACTGATTCAATCATTTATCGAATCTGTTGTTTTTCCAGTTTTTAATGTCAAGTTTGACAAAACAACAGATTTGATATTAATAAAATCTAAACGTTGACACTATATTGCGCAAAATAATAACGAAACAAGGAAAAGAGAAGCGAATTGTTATGTATATCAAGAGCCTCGCCTAGAGAACAGGCTAACGACGACAGTACAATTGGGTCAGTAGTTGCACAAGACAAGGGCCTCAGCGATTCTCCCCGCCTGCGGGCTTATTATGTACCACCGTCGCAAAGTTGCTTCGTGCGCAAACTCTGCTAACGTCGAGTTTGCTTCGAAAGCGATTATGTACAACCAAGTTGCGTTCGCGTTCGCGAGCTCGGACGCAAAGACGAAGAAGAAAACTGACGTAAATTTGCGCGGCTATGGGAGGCCGCGCAAAGTAACGAAATCTTTGCATCACTCGTCTAAATAATTAATTAAACAATGTCTTTAATAAAATCATGATCGTAGAATGATTTTGCAATACCCAAAACTGTTTAAAATATATTTTCTTTGTCGAAATTCACTTCTGTAACAAGCTTGTACGTTCTGAAATGACAGAGGCGGAACCATAACCTAATTCTGTAGTTTTTGTTAGCATGATGTCGGAGGCGGATGATGAGTATGTTCGGCTATCGACGTCGATAGCCGAACATACTCGTCATCCGCCTCCGACATCATGCTAACGGTGAGGTCTACGGTATCCAAAGGGTCACCCAACATAGAGCACAACATGAACGTCAACAGCCGCTCTCCCTGTCTAAATTATGTAGTACAACCGTGTAGTATTCTGTAATGTAAACTTCTTAGGGTAAAGCAACCATATTTACATTAAAATACTTCATTTAATCATAACCTTCAACCTGAAGAGTTATCCACTTAATAAGTTTTAGTACAAAGTGCTTACCTCTGACTACAGCCACCCCGACCCCTTTAACTCATATGTGTAAAACATGTTTAAATAAATGTTTTATAACCGAAAATTCTCTTTCATAAAGGAATCTTTATATCAGCGATGTTAGTAGTTTGATTGATCACATTTTCATTATTATTCCTAGAATGTTGTGGTCTGTGAACATTTTTAGTTAGTTGAGATATTTATATTGCTTGCGTCAGCTATATCAAAAGCAGCCAATTATTTACTGAAATGATTATGACAATTAAGATATAGTTAATTTTTAATCGGTTTCGAAGATCTTACTCTTGTATGCTAAAATGAAAATAAATTATCGTTGCACTTATTTCTGTTAACTGCAATATATAATAATTGAAACTAAAAATTACAAACTCTCCGAGACCTCTCACCTTAGTTGATATAAATAGTTCTTCCCTCGTGATCCTGCCAGATCTGATCCACTTCTCGAGAGTTAAACCAATAGCTTCCTCGTTGCAGTACCAGTAGCCAGTGTCTATTCGTCTGTACCCAGCCTCTAGGGCCGCATTCACCATAGGTTCAATCACCTCGCTTGCTGCCTTGAAACAAATACACCACGTTAGATACGTTAAAGCAACAACACATAACATACGTGCTACAAATAAAAAATGTTCAAATACTTGGAGCTGACATTACAAGTTCTACAGTCTGGATCAATAAAACAGATCATGCTTTTAAAATTCCTTCTTATTTTCTAAAGATATTGGAAGATATAGGCCTACCTGGTAGCTGATCTGAATTTAACCTTGGTTGAATTTCAAGAGTAATGAAATGACATTTCATCATAATTTTGAGGCAAAAATTAACTATATCAATATCAAGGATTTTTCAAAAACACATTTTACTTTTTTCTTACATATTAACGACACGGTGAAAAACTTACATTTAAAAAATTAAATTATAGTTTTTGTCTTACTATACATGAGTTGTGCAGGCTTGAAGTATAAGTGTTCCAATTAATTAAAAATCACGATAATAGCGCGACGGGTTCGAGCTCTATCGACAGTTAATCGATAACACGTATCACCCATTTGGAATACTCATTTCAATACTTGCCTACGCCCTGAGGGGAACCAGCCCTCAAAATTTCACGTTTTTTATAAGGCTGTTTTGGCTGTACATGTATATGTCAGTGAGTCAGTGTTCTCCTTGTATGAACATAAATAAATCACTTCTCTTTTGGTTTCTGTAAATGACTCCTAGATTATATAACTAAGTCATGTGTCTTAAAAAATAAAAGAATTAATGAACTAATAGAATGACAGAATTTACAAACAGTTAGTTCAGTAGTCTTAGGACCGGTTTCACCAACCTCTGTTAAGCATTTAACATTTGTTAAAGAGGATTAGCAGAAGGTTTTACACATTAAATCGTCTGTTAATACTTTTTAACAAATGTTAAACGCTTAACTGAGGTTCGTGAAACCGGCTCTTAGTGTTTCAAGCGCTAACGCAGAAAATACATAACAAATTCTCAATTCAGAGAATGAAGTGATGGGATTGTAAATTTGTACAGTTTGCTACTTTTATTATTATTACTGTCCTAAATCTCCTTCCGTCCGTATCTACGATTAAAATGTATTAATGAAAGACTGATGATGTGCCCAGCTAGCTAAAGAAAACTCACATTTCTCATTATAAAACAATTGCCTTACGAACCAACGCACCTCGGGTTGCAGATTCCGTTGACGTTGAACTACTTCGACTTATGTTAGCGAAACAATTAAGTATTTTCTTCCAGTGTTGAAAAGATAATTGACGGAGTTAAGTTATTTGGGAAACGGCCGCGACTACCCGGCTGTCCACTCGACTGGTGACCCCTGAGTACGCTGTCCACCGCCCCGCAGTTAGACGACGACGAAGAAATTATCCCTTTTTCACCGGAGTTAAACACGTGTTTCTTGCTTGCTTACATATTCGCGTCTCTCCCAGCATCCCGCGTACTCATCTGGAAGCTTGCGTCCCTTCCCCACCCCCGAGCACAAGGAGGTGACGAAGTTCCTCTCAGCCAATCAGAGAGAGGCACCCTGCCTTCCGCGAATGCGTGAGTCCGCTAAAATACATAAATAACCTTCTTACTTTTTAATATTACTGACATCTCTTAATTAATACATTATTACAATAAGTATTTCGTTACCAGTGTGCCGGAGAAGGCGGGGGAAGGAAGAGCGGGAAGAGAGAGAGAGAAAGAAAGAGAGAAGAAGGAGGAGGGGGGCAAGAGCTATTCTTTGGGCTCTAGGACCACATGTGGCTTTGCAGCTGGCCTCCCAGATCGTCAGTCTGACGGTTACTTACTCAAAAAAACTATAATTTACATATGTGCACTTATGCTAATTACATTACCATATTTGATCAAGTGTCGCTTTGCAGGTTACAATGATACCAAACAAGATATATTTATTGTAAGATTTATGACAGTGATAGTTTTAGGTGTTTTTAATTACAGTGGATGGCGTATCACATACGCCTTGGTGTATGACGAGTACGTCGTACATGTATATACCTCTGACCATTGCACTGTAATAAATATTAATGTTGAATCCACTTAATTGAAACCATTGCCTTTACAGGAAAAATAAGAAAAATGTCTTAAATTGTAGCTTATCACTACATGTTATAGCATATATGAAATATGCCCGTTACAAGTTTCAACTAAAAATTTTTTAGAGAAAATTTTAAGAAGTAAAAAAGCAACTAAAAAGTTTCTGAAATCATAAAAAATGTTAAATTTATTTTTATTACTGACGGAAGATTTACCTCCAGGAGCATAGAAACATGTACATAAATCAATACATAAAAAATATTATATTTGTTGTTCGAGGAAACTTAAAAAAAAAAGTAACAAATTAAACATGTCTTTATCGGGTATATCAACCCTTCAGAGGTTTGCGTTAGAAGTGCATGAAGGCTAATTACGTCACTTGTTTCTTGAAGCTGCTAAAATGCATCTAAACAGTAAAAACTTGTTGCAGTATGTCTGCAGTTTAATTAATTAAAAGTTTAAAGTCTATTGTAGTGCGATTTAAAAAATATCATTTGGCCGTATTTTTTTGCACATGCGCGTTGTAATGTCTCAAAGTTGACTTCTCTAATTGAAAGCCACCGGTTTACGTTAACTTTGATACAAAGTAGAAGAGGGATATTTTGTGTTAGTTATAAATAATATTACAACAAAGGTATACGGCGAAAGATATTTTATTGTGAGAAAAATGTTTAATTCGCCCTAGTGCAAAATCTAAGAGAATTTACGTGTTTGCTGTCTTACGTCATCATTTGAACCTAGCAAGGAATTGGGTTCTTTATGTAAGATTTACGCAACCTGATACTTTTAAGTAGACAATAAGGTGAAGAAGCTAGCGCTAATACTGAATAACTGAGAGTTGAAAAAATATGTCACAAACCAATCTGACGAAAAAAAATATATACTTACAATATGTAAGGAAAACAAGTTACTTTTGTTATGAATAATGACTGTGAAAAAAAAAATGTAAAGGGTCCGCAAGAATATTATGGAAGAAACTCGTAACTTTATTGAACGCTGTATCATTGTGATTAACGCTTAAAAATTCCCTACATCTATGATATAGGTATTTCAAAGGAGTTTTTAGAGTACATTTATTAACATTTAATGTTTTTAGTAATTAAGGGTAAAACGATGTCGTGAGCTTCAACGATTAACGATTATCACAAGCAGTCAAAGCCAGAACTGTTTTAGTTACGGGAATGAAGTTTACCTTTCAGGCCTTGGCTAAATTAACAGTATATTACCTAAACTAAGAATGCATTTCTACATCTGAAAAAAGAACATTCCTAAAGATTTGATGAACTAAACTTTTCTATTACCAAGTGCTAGATCCTATTAGATTCTAACGGAAAATTTAGATAGTTTTTATTGGCACCATGAATGTAAGAGAAAAATGGTAACGATTTTATGTCATTAAAAATGTTATAGAACATGCAATTCCTTGGCGAAAAGTATTAACGCTTGTTTTACGATGCAGTTTACTACTTTGAAAAGATATTACTGAATGAACTGTGTTCGCGTAGATGGGAGGGGCTATTGACGAACTTTTGATGACGCCACATGGCCTCGGTTGCCTGGACACACATGTAAGTAACTATTTGGTTTTATTACAAACCATGCCATAACTGATAAATATATAGCGCACGTTCCCGAACTATCAGATTCTACTACCGACCAAAATTGAACTCAGAATGGCTTAAACTTCAAGTTACATGACTCATACATTCTAAGATCAAGAAAATTTGTTCTGCTATCGTACGAAAGGCAGAAATACCAAAAGTATAATGTTTTAAGTCGTTAGGTTTTAACTGTCTGATGAAGCACTCACCATCCACGTTCCGAGGCCAATTATTGGCATTTGGCGGTTGTTGTTGAGTTGCAAAGTAGGAATTCTACCTGCCATGACGCCTGGTAAACACCCACTGTTCATGGACGCTGCTTTGCGACTGATAAGAAGCTCACTAGTTGTTAAATTTATCGTTATCAGCGCTTTACTTGGAACGAGTACCTGAGGGTAGGGAGTTGATCACATAAGAAGCGAATAAACTACGTGGTTTTCAGTGCATATGATGAATAGAGCAGCGCCTGACCGGAACATGAGGGGGAGGGGGGAAGGGGTCAATCGCGTGAACGACATCGTCCGACACAATTCTCACAAGTGAAATTCCGATTCGACCGCACTATCAAGTGCGAAGGTTAAGGGGTCTACCTAGATAGCCTGCGTTTGTGTGTGTGAGACGGAAGTGGAGACCGACGTACGTAATGCATTATCGCCTCTACGGGCAAGCCGCCCAGTTCGCGTGCGGTGTTTTACTATTATCCTTTTCTTATGGGACTTTAAGCGAGGACCACATTATTTTATTTGCGGCTAGCATAGTTCAAAGTCTAACGCTTGTTTCAATAGATACAACACCGTCGCTGACAAGTTACTGCTAGTCTGAGAACAACGCCATCCATCATCTCCGTCTGCCCGTATCTCTTACCCGGGACCCTTGTGTAAGGCTCGCGGAGGCTCAGATATGTTCAAAAGTTCACTGACGTGACGGTTTTTCTCGTACCTCAACACGAGGCTAGAAACTACAGAAAACATTTCCTAGCTTATCGGCATGGTTGTTGACTTTTAAGTGAAAAAAAATAAATGAAATAAAAATACTTTTTACTGCGTATTTATTAAACAATCTGACGTATTAGTAGTAACGTTGCGGGTTTTTGTGCAAGATACGAATAAAGAGAGTTTTTCTTTTATTCGTCACAGACCGCGGTTAAGATAACCACACTTTTCCCTTCTCCTTTATTTTCCTCCAAAATTCTTCAATGTTTTTTTTTTTCAAAACTATCCCTTTTTTGCTTATCTGACCATTTTACTCAAGTTCTTCTGTTTATTTCATCCTTCTGGTAACCTGAGAATTTCTTGACTTCTAGTCTGAACTTGTCTCTGCTGAGTAACGTCTCCCGGTAAAACTGCATTTCGGCTAAGAACAGCAAACAGAAGAATATTATTCATGTCTTGCTACATCATTGTGTTACACTTAATTGTATGTTAATTAAGTGTAACACAACGATGTAGCAAGACCTGAATAATATTCTTCTGTTTGCTGTTCTTAGCAGGGGCGTCATTTCAGGTTTTTCCAGGGGGGGGGGGCAAGATTTTGTTTTCTGACGACAGTGACCTTGTTTTATCTTTTTTATTAATTAAGCCTGTATTAATTAGATACTTTAATAATAAAACTTCAGTTTTATGTCCTTAAGTTAGCATTATTTACATTTAAAAATACAAAAAAAAAATATTTATACACAAAAATTCCAAATCTAGGGGGGGGGGCATTTGCCCCCCCCCCCCTGTAGCCCCAAATGACGCCCCTGGTTCTTAGCCGAAATGCAGTTTTACCGGGAGACATTACTCAGCAGAGACATGTTCAGACTAGAAGTCAAGAAATTCTCAGGCTACCAGAAGGATGAAATAAACGGAAGAACTTGAGTAAGTAAAATGGTCAGATAAGCGGAAAAGGGATAATTTTGCTCGCCCTACAGACTCCCAAGCAAGTCAAATATTGCATATTCTCAATATCATACTTTACCGTAAACTGTTTGATAGGTTCATTCGGGCCGCAATAGAAAATAAATGCATTTTGCCCTATGAAAAACCAGTTGTTTGGCAACTTCTTTGCCCACGATTAATAGGTTTTGTGTCACATAAAGAAAAACCATTCTTGAAAATATTCAGTAAATAATTTGTCTTAAAGGAGTCAGTCGTCTTAAGTCATACGAGTGATAAAGGAGTCAAGGAAGTCACGAAGGTGTCAAAAAGGTCAAGGAGGTTTATTTACTAGAGCTCGATATGTGTTTTGAAGACGATTTGTGAAGTTAAAAGAGCGTTTAACGATGAAAGTTAAGATACGGGCGTAAAACTGATGCCTAAATTGAAGTCAAACTATATATTTTAATAAGGAGAACAGGAGAATATTTTGGGGCCTGATGTTAGAGTAGAATCACACACATATATCAGATATATACATGTGTTCCAAAACTAAGCGAAACGTATATTGCAAGACGGAATTTTTTTCGGCTAAGCAACGCTAGTGAATAATATATATGTTAGCACGCGAAGATAGTATACATGTGTAGTAAATGGTGTGCAGTGTGTACGATGGACGATATAGTCCTACTGTGCCTTGATCTTGTGAAAAGGTTAATGAATATAGTATGGGAATTCTGCTTATTAGACACACGCAAGCTACCTAGCAGTTGAAGTGAATATTAAAGTAGCAATTATCACTTTAAAAATTGAAATTCGAAGCAGTTTTCCTGGAAATATCGGAAGTTATATAACTCACAACACAGTTTTATGTTACTGAGACCTCCAGACCCACTGAAAATTCTCCTTGATACCTCCCGCCGCGCCGTAATGAAAATAATAGGAGTGCCACCCCCACCCCCCTTGAATTGCGTACAATTTTTGTTGCGTCTAGAAAGTTGAGAGCTACCATCTTTCAACCATACATTTCGGCAGTTCAATCATCAGTTATGTTGCAACTTCCTATGTGTTGCATGTAGCGCACAAGGCTGAACATTGCCCGTCTGTTATGCAAACTATATACATATTTCCTAAAGGAGTTTCGAGGAAACTATCTGAACTGTTTCGGTTATTGCAAGTACACTCATGTTTAAAATTAAGGGAAAGACATGACGTACCACATTTTGAGAGACGTAAGTTCACCCATTCATTGCTGCATCGTCGTGGAGGAACATAAATTTCGTTCTCAACACACATGACTTTTGATTGTAACGAATAGAGTATCAGGAGTAAACATGTCTCTTAACGGTATAGCCACCTTATTACATTATGGTAGATGTTTACAATGAATGTCCACCACAGTCTGTGCACTGAGCACAGCAACACTTGCATGTAAGAAGTATTGCCTATGTTATAAACTCTGTACATCTGCGCGAAAGTTCAAGCGTGTGGGACATTAACGGTAGTCTAAGACTAAATGTAACAAGATGACCTTTTTTGTTACATAATTTAGAATACTCAGTACACCTTCCAAAGGTAGACTTTCCAGTCTCAATAAAAGTTCTGTGCAGTGCAAGAGTGGCCACCCCTGTTATTTCCATTAAGGCGGAGCGCATCAACGAGTATTTGCTCAGGGATTGCAGATCTCGATAAGATAAACACATGTTATGCGTATCGTCACTTTAGGTCATGTTAATTCCAATATTTTCATAAAGACGACTGCATCAAATATCAGTTTTCAAGAGTTAACTGCTACTTTAGAAATCCATTCAGGCGCTAGGTGTCTTAAATATTTTCTTCTTAATTTTTCATAAGGAACCACCCGCTGGAGTTTGTTGGTGTTCGGAATCACCCTGAATGAGAATGTGTTAAAGCGCTGTGCTGTCTAAAACACTCGTGTAATGGGATGGCATACACATTGTGACTATTTCCTTTAGGGAACTACGTATGCTTATTTATTACCACTTGAGTCAAAAGATATATATATAAAGGAAATAGTCACAATGTGTATGCCATCCCATTACACGAGTGTGTGTGTGTGTGTGTGTGTGGAAAATATGTTTTCTTTAGCATTATAATGAGAAGCAATCATGACTGAGCTAATAACATAGTATAGTTCATATTTTCAAAGTTTTTCTATGGGTCTACACGTAGTAAAATAAAAATCTTTTTAATGCATTTTTGTGGAAGTGTGAATTTATGCATAACTTGTGGAGACATATTCAATAAATAAATGACTTTTAATACATAATAAAGGTGGTTAATGCGAAGGCCTATTCGTCCCATGTTTTATCTCAACTTAAAAAATTATTAAATTGTAACTGTAAAGTTCAAACGTGTTGGGGTTATTAGTTTTATTGTGTTCGGTGGTAAGCAGACAGTGGATACGTACGTGTCTTAGAGCAAATTAAATAAGAACATTTTTTATTATTGATAAAAAAACATGTTTTAAAATTTGTTACAATTACTATGTAATTATTGTAATTAACACTGTAGATGCATGAGTAGAAATGAGTGAGGTGAGAAAAATTTGGAAACTTTTAAAAGTTTACAATGAATATAAAAAAATTAATTGTGATTAATTAATTTGTTAAATAATTAAAACGCAAAAAAATATAATTAAAAGCCCGCTGACTGGGCTGTGCTCATTCACCGTTCCGTCGCTGCATCGCTGCGGCTGTCTTCGTCCCTGCTGCCTCTTCGCTGGTTTCCACGCAATGACTCCACGCCATCAGTTTCTACCCACTCGGCCAACATTATATTTATTGACCCACGTATATCAAGAATCATTACAAATATTACGTAAGAAAATATAAAAAAACTTTAAAAAATAATTTGGAAAACATTGTAATAATATGATTCTATTTACGTAATTATTTCTTTGTTGAATGTCTAAAAGGCATCATTATAGTAATCACTAATATTTTCTTGCATTGATCCAAACCCCTTATTTCAAGGCAGTGGCGCAAATGTTTTCATTCAAAATGTTATTTTTGAAGTAGCCATTACAGAAATTAACCTTAACCATTTAACCTTAACTTTGACCGAAATAAGCATATATTTAAAAACGCGTTAAAAAGTAGAGTCTACGACATTTTTGCGGTGTTACTAAACGTAAGAATTTTTTTTTTTAAATTAGGAAATATAAATTAAAATATCTAACAATACGTATAAGTTTTTAATTAATTCTACATAATCATCTTTAGTAAAGTCAGCGGTATATAGACAGTCGTTCTCATACTATAATAGGTAGGTTATTTCAAAATTGTATTTTCACACAGCATGCGGTAACCAGCGTATTTGTTATTTCACTCTCCATTGCCACCAGACATTTATTTTAAAAATGGAACTACATTTCGCATATTTGCGACTCACATATTTTCTTTGGAAACCGTCCACGATCAATGTTTAACATCTCTAATGACTTAAAAGACTTGGGACTTCAAGTGGAGACCACATGATTTAAGGGGAGAGCGGGGCCTGGATGACCTGTGGGGTAAGGAGGTTCAGGCGTTTACCTACAAAATGGCCGACGAAAAGTATGGTATTGCTATGTTGTTGGGTTGGCAGGCATGTTGCCTTACTGTAGCCAAGAAGGTAACCGCCAATATCATCGACACTGTGACGGCAGGGCAAAAAGAGTTAATTTGGTGGTAAGTACTATAAAAATTTACTTTTTTTGCATGCATAATTTATTTAATGTTTACAATCTAAAACAATTCATATGAACCTTCAATTATAATGTGAACATTACTCTTTAAATGTACCTACTGATGAAGGTGTTTGCCGTGTGGGTGTTGAGGTTATGTTATAACTTTTAGTGAAAGTACATGTGGGGTAAACAGGACCTGAGTGGTCCTCTATGCCCCACCGGTTCTGCTTACCCCATCAATAAAATATATACCTGTTAATAAGTCACATAACCTGGAGGAGATGTATTTCAATTAAATATAAAATAATGGTCATATGCAAATATTTAATTTAATGAAAATCAACTTTTTAGTTAATATTTATTTATTTAGCTGCAAAAATCATTATATTACAAATTAGTAGAAAATGTGCACGACTGTAACAAAATAGCGTATGCTTGACGTAACATAGCAACAATGTAAAGCAGGCCAGTAGGTCTATCATTAGGCGTGTCCGTAAATACTATTTTGAGATCTAGGGTTTGGGTATTTAGAGTGGATAAATTACAACCTCTCGCGGAAACTCTTTTAATCTCAATAAATTTACACCCTTAATCTCAAAATATTAAGATAGGCCTAACTAATTTAGTCGTGGTCAATTTTGATACCCAAATAAGTGTTATTTACATGTGCATTGCTGCTTAAGCAGAACAATAGGCTGTAAACAGTGAAATAAGATATAAAATGGGGTTACTGTAGTGGAATAAACGTAATAGTACGATTATTGTTACTGTATTTGTTCTCAGATGCGGTATTATAAGCGGAAGCGCCCACCTTCATCATGGACTGCAGATGATGCTAGAGCTGTTGTAGCTGCTGTGAGAGGAGGCCTTAAGGTGAGACAAGCTGTAATTAAATTTAAAATACTTAAGACATGTTTGCTAAAGCGACTAAAAGAAGGCAATAAAACTGCAGTACGGGGCCCTATTCAAGGACCAATTAAACCAGTATTTACATATGATCAAGAAGAGGAGATTGTTGATCACGTAATAGATATGCAGAAAATATTTTATGGTATGTCACCAATAGAAATTAGACGCATTGCTTATGAACTTGCCGAGCAGCTCAACCTGAAGCATAGCTTCAATAGAGATTCCAAATTGGCGGGAAAGGATTGGCTGTCATCATTTATGTCCAGACACCCTCAGGTATCCATTCGGAAGCCAGAACCTACCAGTTTGTCAAGAGCGTCAGAGTTTAACAAAACAAATGTCTCAGGATTTCTTCAGCTGTTGAATAATGTAGTAGCCGAAAACAACCTACAACCAAGACAAATCTACAATTTTGATGAAACAGGTGTCAGCACAGTCCAAACTCCCAGAAAGGTTGTAGCAAGAAAAAGGATGAAACAAGTTGGTAGGATAGTAAATGCAGAAAGAGGCAGCAATATAACTACGGCATGTGCATGTTCAGGTTCAGGTGTATACATCCTGCCATTTTGTTCTGTTTCCTCGTCAACGTATGCAGCCACATTTCATGAAAGGGTCCAGCCCAGGCTCCATTTGGTTCGCCAACGAGTCTGGATGGATGGATACTGACCATTTCTTACTATACCTTGACCACTTCATCTCTCACACCAAGCCAAGCAAAGAAGAACCAATTTTGCTTATCCTTGATGGTCATACAAGTCGCAAATCTTTAGCATCGGTTTTAAAGGTCAGGCAAAATAATGTCGTCATGCTTACTCTGCCCCACACTGCAGTCATCGCATGCAACCTTTGGTTCTCACATTCTTCGGTCCATTTAAGAATCAGTACTCAAAGGAAGCTGACTACTTTATGACAAGAAATGCTGGCCAAGCAGTTACCATTAGTGATGTGGTTGAATTATGTTGTGAAGCATTAGTAAAAGTGTCGAATATCGATAAAGCACTAAAAGGCTTTGAAGTGACTGATATATCACTTTTTAATGTAGATGTATTCAGCGGCGATGATTTCCTGCCTTCAACAACAGCAGATATTTCAGAATCAGGCCTAGAGCTTGTAGATAGAGAAGGAGAGGAACACACGACAACAGAAACTGCAGACTCCATCACCGGTGCAACTGTAATGAGCCAGAGCACTGACAGACACAGACCTTCGCTCACAGGAACAGGGGCTGCCAGAAGACCTAATTGTGAGAATGCTATCGAACATGAACATATGAATTTGCCAGGAACTAGTAGGTCTACCACTAGACCTGCGGAGAATGCTCTGAGACCAAAAACAACACCAAACATCGGCAGTTTTACTTCGGCATTACAATCACTGTCTCCAATCCTGAAAAGGAAAGCAGATGAAGGCACAGGCAAGAGACTGACAAGAAAGAGAACTGCACAAACCTCAACTGTTTTAACAAGTTCGCCATATAAAAACCTCCTGCAAGAAAAAGAAGATAGTAAAAGGCATAAAAAAAACTGTTCATCATGAGACTGAAGACAAAATAAAAAAAAAAATTGGGAAGACAACACAGTGGATTTTCTGAATACGAAGATACCTCTTGCATTTTCTGCGACGAAAAATTTAGCGAGTCGAAGGAAGATGACAACTGGATAATGTGTGTAACGTGCGAGCAGTGGGCACATGAAGCATGTGCTGGTGTGGAAACCGAGGATGACAGTTATGTGTGTGATTTTTGCAGAACATAGGCTAGATTTGTGTGACACTTTGTACAAAACAATAAGTCTAATAATTTAATGTAGTTTTCAGGAACGTAAACAGTTCTAAGTCTATATAATGTTTAGACGTTTGGTAAATGTTTTCTTTTCAATTTAGGCCTATGTGATTTTTATAAGTAGGCTTGGAGTATGTGTTTTGTGTATCCCAATTGTAAAACATATAAAATATAATTATGAACATGGTTTATCGCAACTATTTGAAAAACAAAGTTTTGATAGTAACATTTTGGAAACAAAGAAAAATTCGATACACTTAGGAACGATGTTTATAATGATAATTGTGTCTTAAAATGATTTCGACATTGCCCAAAGTGTGATTTACTATCGTTCATAAGTACAATATGAACATGTAGACCAAATTCGTAAAAAAAAAAAAGTATTTACGAACACACTGCATCGCGTTTGAAGCGCGCGGTAGGCGGCTCTGTAAAACTAAATTTAACATGCAAAAATAATATAAAGTAAAATACTGCTGTAATATCAACAAAAGCTTCTTGAAAATTGGTTAACATGGTAAATCTTAAATATCAGTCAAATAAAAAAAAAGGATTTTGGTGACGATTAAGAAATAAATTGGTTGTCGTATCTCTTCACACCCCGCGCCAACAATTGTCGGATGCCCGTGTCTAGACGTTTACAGAAATAGGTTAAATCTTCGTCCTTGACCAATTCCCTCCTCTCAGATCGCTCACATTTTCACGCTGATAACGAACCTTTCTAGAGATAGTGTTCTTATCAGTCGCACAGTGGCGTCCATGAACAGTGGGTACTGTACCAGGTGACATGGCGGGTACAATCCCCACCTTGCAACTCAACAACAATCGACAAATGCCAATCATTGGCCTTGGAACGTTCATGGTGAGTCAAATATATTGCAGTAAACCGTTAATCGAATTACTTCAAATATTGAACTTTGGTCTTTTCGCTTTTTGTAACATAACAGAATTATTCTCAGCGTTTAGAAAGTGTAAAAGGCCTGAATCTTTGCACTTCAATTTTGGCCACTGGTTGAACCCAGTTGTGAGACCAAATAGTTATCGAATGTCGGTCAGTTTCAACAAATGAAGATAGCCTCTTTCCTGAAAGGGCTGAGTAACCAGACAACAAGGCCGCATAACGTCATCGGGAGTGTTGATAATCGTCTCGTCACTCCCGTCGCGTCGCGCTGCCAAACTGATGAAATAAAACGTGTCTTAAAGAACTCTGAGTTATAAAAATAAACTACAAGTGCTTATCTCCAAATCATCATAATTTCAACAAAGAATATTTAACGGCTCGTATGAAGTAGTCGTTTTTATCTATGCAGCCGTGGTACCAAAAAAAAAGTACATTATTTGTTCAAATTTCATAGTATAATGGTATAACACGGTGAATGAAAATTAAGTTTAATGATTCTTCGCGAATATCTTACTTACCAATACAGAAATGTACACCTAGTTCAGTCAATATAAATACATTTGAATTAGCAAAAGCCCGAAAAGAAAATGCTTTTAACGTAACTATTAAAATTAATCGTATACTACTCAAGAAACATTTTGTATGATCCGCATATATTGTGTATTAGGTATGTGTATTTCAGCTGACTACTCCGAGTTGCGTTTTGTTTATGCGATACAGTGTGTCTTGTTGTATAATGTGGTGTAATAGTTCATACACTGCTCCCGACACTCTGTGGTCCGTACGCTTTAACACAAAACCAGTTCGTGGAGAACGTTTATACATGTATTTCTTTTCCTAGCCTGTTAGTTGTTGGTTGTCTTGTGTCCGTGGCTTCCAGTAGCGTTTAGCCCTTCATTACTAAAACATTATAAAATTAATACATTTGTATACACCTGTTCGAAGCGTAGTATCACAGATGTCGTAAATTTAAGAGTTAATCATATGAAACCATCAAGGCCAAGTAAAATATAGTCACCAGTTCCTTGATCATTTTTACAGCAAAAGATTTAATTCGCGATAGTATTATCAATTTTTCCGCGAAATTTTTGACCATATTTTGAAGCAAAACAAGATAAAGTAAAAAATAATTTACGAATGTAAATAATAATCCTGCTCTTCTCAATACTGGTGATAACTAACCCAAAAATGTTTTACTGCTGCTACGAAAAAAAAAAAAAAAGTGTAGTTTAAAACGAAAAGTTAGCGTTTAAATTTTTGAACTAACGCGCTAAAAATCGTCTGAATCGTTAAGTTTTTAATATACGATGTAAATCATTGATTTTCGTAGATAAACTCTCACAAACTATCAGCCAATAAAGTCTATATACTAAAACATTTTATGCATTTACTTTATTAATTTTTTCTATTTAATAATGAATTTCTTAAACGGTACGGCAGATCTTGCAATTAGTAATGATAAGTACGTATTTTACGTTGTTTCAGAAAATATTTTATTTGAATACATTAATCTGTCGAATCATATTTCTTTCAAACTTTGGAGGAATCAGTGCTGTATATTCCTTCGCTGAATTCTATAATGGTAAAGGCATAAAATGCAGTTATTTTTCATTATGCTTTCAATTTTATGTAGCATGTGTTGGAAATTGCCGAGTTGTCTATAAAATAAAATGAGACTTAGGCTTAACAATGTTATGATACAATGCTAAATTTTTCAGACAAAACATACGTAGTTTATGCTATCAAAAAACATATCTCTAAAAACAGCAATAAACACGAAACAAATCACGTGAAGAATTTGCTTTGCCAGAATGAACGATAAAGTAAAAACCACATACTGTAATAAAATTGCGATATAATTGCAATGTAACAGCATAATATTTAAACAATTACATTTAAAACATTTATTAATTTACTATTACGTTACAATAATCTTTCACGTAGCATTGTTGCTTTTAGTTGTCAGCTCACTTGGTAAGTTCTTTATTAATCGAAGTCTCATAAAGTAAGTATTCCTTTGATCGTTTTTCTTGTGTTTAAAAGAATACCTATGATTTTTAGTAGTTCATTTATTTATTTATTAGAGGGTTTATTAACGTTCCTCGGTTATACGCACTTTTCAGTCTTAGTGACGGACGGCTTACAAACTAAGTAAACCTAAGAAAACTAAATCACTACGGAGGCTGGCTGTAGTTCATATAAAATATTTTATATATAAAAGTGCAAACATTATAGTGAAAAAAATGTATATGTTCCTGCTATAGTTCATATTCACAACATTTAAAGGAATGTTTCCACTCACAAGATTTGTCTCAGAATATGCGCCTATATTGAGTACGGAAGTGCGTAATACATGTTTTATTACAGTTTCATGATAATTCCTAGTTTTTGTTGTTTTTATGGCAAAACACATGGAGAATACCTGTTGTGTCAATAGATTTACGTATTTATTCCCATTTTTTTTTGTGATATCGTAAGTAAATTTCAAAACTTTCTAAGTAAAAGTAGATTTGAAAATCTATTTACGAAAACTTACTTCACGTATTTGTATAATTTATGTGATATGAATAACCAAATTATACAACAGATGATTTCTAAACATTTAATGTTAGTTTATTTCCTGAAAATGACTGAGCTTTGCATTAGCTTGAAGCTCAAATTATTTTACAAAACATTAAAACGTATGGGCCATCAGCAAACAACCAGGTTTTTTTTTAGTAATATATATGCTGGTTTACTATTTAAAAACAAACAAATCGTACAGGTTTTCAATCTGATCGTTTTGGTACACATTTTCAAATATATGAAGTATAATTAATTTAATTATCTTAATAGTCTACAATTGTTAATTAAATGCTGAAAGATATGATCGTGGTTAAATCATCTGCTATGCTCCTTATTCCATATAAATCCAGTTTATCTAATTAATTTTCCTGTTTTACATTGCATTAATAAAATTTCCTTCATAAAAGTTTGGCTGAATTTGCCCAAATTTTAACGCATAGGCCTACATCTGAAATCAACTTAAAATTTTTATATGACCACCATTTAAAAATGTTTTTATATGTTAAAGTTATGCTTTTTATTTGATTTCGTTACGTTCAGAATTTAACAGGAATAGGTAAATAGTTTTGAGAAATTATTAAGAATCTTTAATGTGTTGTTGTCTGCGTTGGTGGCTATGTAATATTGTCTTACCTATCTAATTTCATTGCGTAGGTAAAACCGTACAAAAATATTGCATAAATTTAAATTTTTTTATAGTTCTCGTAACATGAGAATAATAATTAATTTATTCAAACTATGGTGTCTTCTACCAAAATCAAAGCTTCGACGTTGTACTGATAAAAAATAAGATTTATTTAAATCGTATAATTAGTTCCAGGATTCAGGCATGTTTGTATATTAACGTAATACTTGCTTCAAATTTGTTGGATAAGCGTAAAAAATCTTCATAAATTGTGGCTTGGATGATCAACTACAATAAAATTGATTTTATTACGTTAAAATCGTTCTAGTTTTTCTCTAAATAGGGTATAAGCTCTGTATTTATTCATGGCATGGACTGCCAAAACTGTAGACATACAAAATACAACTATTTAAATGGTTTGGATGATAAATTAAAAAATATAAAATGTGACAACAATCTGTCTACTGTATCTAAAATACGGCAATCTTTATTTCATCCTGTCCTAATGTCTTACATGGCGGAACTGTAAGAAATATTAAATTGAGATATTTTGTTAGCATTTGTGCAGTGGTTCTCGAAATATAACAAAAAGCATACATATGTAGTCATGCCTTACTGTCTTACAAAATGCTGCTCTACAACATTAAACTCTCCCAAAACAAAAAAAAAAAAAAAAAAAAAAAAAAAACAAGAATTTGGGTTATATTATTTGATTTGCCCGATCCCAAAACTTGAATACCTACAACTTAGGTGATAAACTATCAAAATTTAAAATTGTTTTACAATAGCCAAACGGTTATCGAGATGTATAGCGCCAAAATTTTTCAAATGGTCATTATTTTAAAATACAAGCATTAGATATAAACACAATACACAACGTTCAGGTGACCTCGTGTATCGACTTGTACGAAATTCAGTTTACGAGTTCAAACATTTTTAGGGGGAGGGGGATGCAGCATTTACAATTACCCGCAGACACTCTCATATACAGACACACCAGTAAATTAGTCTAAAAATGTGATTCGTGTGTTTCTCGAAATTCAGTCCCTTAGGAGGTGAACGGACCTGGAATGTGTTTAGATAAATCTTCGATATATATCGAACCTATCGAGACATTCCGTTTATTTTTGCTTCAGAATGATGATTAGGTAAGTGGCCACAAAAATGTTTTAAGATTTTTCGAAATTCGAACTTTCAGTACTGTACAGGGGTTATACGTGTATTTTAATGTATGATAAATTTTTCTTCGACTGAACGAGCCATTGTTGTGATTTTCACTTCATTTGGATACTTGAACAAATATTTAAGGTATGAAATTAAGATTTTTCGAACCTGGGGCTAAAAGACATAACATTTGTTTTCTATCAGCCGATGCTTATCTTATCTAACCCGTAATGATATTCAGGTGGTGTTAAAGTCAGAATAATGCTTACGTAAGAACATAAAAAAGGAATGCAGGTTTTTTTTATTTTATAAGTTAACTTAATTACTAAGAAGAAAACTAACTTTGTAAGATTCAAGGCAGACGATCCGAAAAAGCAAGTACGACCAGCGAGGAACAAATTATACAGGAGTTTCATACTACAGTTGTTTTATCGAGACGTGATATTGTTGTACAACAACCTCTATGAGCTTAAGTAATTATGAATAATTTCGAAGTTTGTTTGTTTGTTTCGAAGGTGGCTAAAATTCCATTAAAGTTGTGCAAATGTATAGTTCTGACACACGAAAACTGCATAACAGATTAAATTAGTGCAATTTGGATGAAGTCGTTCAAAAGTGGTAAAAAAGTATTATGCAGTCTACTGTCCACTAAAGTTACTCGACAGCATCATCCCACATATACAATCTCTCTAACCTCAAGGTTGGGACACCAAATAAATTATGTTCCCCGCCAAAACTGCCTAATGGCAATTCATACCACGTAAACTGTGTATTTCATTCGATTACCATCTTACATTTAGGAGTCTGTGATGATCCCACAACGTCAACTATGCTGTGACTAAGGCCCATGCGAAGTCGCTGTTAGGGACAAACTTAAGACTGCTTTCCGCGTGGACAACTATAGCTACACCTACCTTCCCTTTCTATGACTATAGCTACTTCTAGCTACTTATCCTGCTGCAGAGTTAACTCGACTATACACGATGAGGGGTGATAGTACTGGTATTTCTGAACGAAATGTTTCTAATAAACATATGCCCTTTTCTTAACCGTGTCAGAGAAACCCAATGAAATTCGGAATAAAGTGAACATTAAAGATTTAACCACTGAAAAAAAACCACTAGCTGTTACTGCATATAAGTCAACACTAACATTGCATGTAGTTCCGTGTATTTTCTTATTTTAATACTTCATTAGTGACAACATAAAATGCACTTGACCTAGCCATATGAATGTCAGTAATAAGAGAATACTCGAACACGTATTTAAAAGCCATCTTTCTTTGGCCTGCACACACTCAGTTGTAACCCAAGCAGTTAACTATCTGACCCTTTTGGGGTCTTAAAAACCCAAAAATCCCGTTCTCTCTAATACATGCAATACAACGGCAACGTCCGTTATGATTCGAACGTACAACAATCCGTACTCGACACAACAGGTTGTCGATTCGGGATCGTCTAGGTAAGGGTAGAAAGGGCACAATTTCTTAAAGTAAAATTCCTACATTCCTAGCTACAGTCGAATCATACTGTCTTGTACTTCTTGCGTATTTGCTATAGTATATGTTGGTTTACAGGCAGCAAGCGAGGTGATTGAACCCATGGTGGATGCGGCACTAGAGGCTGGATACAGACGCATAGACACTGGCTACTGGTACTGCAACGAGGAAGCTATTGGTTCAACTCTGGAGAAGTGGCTACTGTCTGGAAGGATTACAAGGGAGCAACTATTCATATCAACTAAGGTAAGAGGTGGTGGATACAGGGTTTTATCATGTTTGGTTTTGATAGCTGCAGCCGAGAAATGAAACAAGCGAAATGGCAATTCATCCTCATACCAGTATACATGAGAAATCTCTAAAATAAATAAATAAATAAGCTAAATCTCTATTGTTCTTTTCATATGAGGACGTAGTTGACTTCATTTCTCCAGAAATATTACGTAACGAATACAAGTGGATATATTTGGGTTGGATGCCCACGTTTGGAACAATATTTATAATATTCATGTTTCCTGCTGGAGTGTGAAGACAATATACGTCCAGATAGACAGGTCAACATTGTAGCGATCACTCTAACTTTATAAAGAACGTTTCACGCTTTCTAAGTCTGTTTATTGGAGATAAACTGCATGCACTAAGTAACACTTATGTAATGTAATGTTACTTGTCCCCCATCACCCTCCCAAAAATTATCGTTACCCCACAATATTAACAACGTTGACGTAACGAAAATACATAATTTTATATTTGTACGGCATAGTTTTAGTTTTTTAGACGTTACTTGTAATTGCATTTTCCGCTCGTGAAATTTTATAAGCTCTCATAGTCACGTCGAAGTCAAGATTTGAAAGTTACGGGATTATGTAAATAACAAAAATAAACTAATTTACTCAAATGAAATAATATACACTGAAATTATATAATGTGGACCATATGCTAAGAGATGTAAAATTACCGAATAATATTCCTTTGTATTCTTTAAAAAATTCTGAAAATTACAACAATATTTGTTTTTATGATATTTTTTTTTTTAATACAAGGAGACTTTGTTGCGTGTTTTTAAATTTTTTTTGCATACGACCCATAATATCTTAATTCAATTTAAATAATTTCATTCGAGTAAGCCAGTTACTTTTTGTTATTTTATGTTCTCGTAACTTGTAAATCTTGAGTTTGACATGCTGATATGGGAAGACTGTATGAGCTAAAACATTTTTCACAAGTGGAAAGTGTAGTGAAAAGCAAAGTCTATAAAAATAACACTATATCGTTCAAATTGTCACGTGAGCAACCTTAGCAATGTGTGCTCCAAGCACCACCGTCACATAGGAGTTCTCCTTTGTGATGCGTATTTCAATCATGAATTGAGTTTTATTTGGTTTGTTTAAATCTGATTCGTTACCAGTCTGCCAAAACAATTAAGATTTGGAACTTAGAAACAAAATCATACACGTCGTAAATTCCTAAACAATCTGTCTCTTTTACAGTTGTGGTGCTACGATTAGGGTGTTCGACTCTCACCAAGGCGATCCCGATCCGATTCTCGGCGAGATCGACCCAGATTTTCGCAAGTAGGAATCGTACTGGACGATGTCGTTGACTTTCTCGGGATCCCCGTTTTGCCCCCGCACTTACATTGCTGACGCTTTTCCATGCTGGCATAACGTCCCTTATCAGCGACAAGTCTCACTGCTAAGCGCTGTCTAAATTCTCTTCGTACGTTACCCGTATTATTGGCTAAGCCCTGGCCGTCTGGGACTGTGCGGAGAGTGGCGTCTTCTCCGGTATGAAGATCTGCAAAGTTGTCTCCTGTTAAGTCTTCCGAATCAGGTACAGGAGGGCGGTTCTGTCACACCTGCGGCAACGATGCCGCAAACGTGTACGTTTCCCTCTTATACGAAAACAGTATATTATTAAGGCGAAAATAACAAGAAATGTGGACTGGGGTACATTTTTGAGGGTACGGTCGTTGCACACACGACATTTATAAAACTTCCATGAAAGAGACGGGAAATGCTGCAACAGAGAATTTTTTAAAAAGTTCTTAAACTACTTTGCCGAACATTTATTGAAAATATTATGAATTTCGGAAATATGTTTACGAATACACGAAAAACAATCTCTCGTAAGACTATTTGAAATTATAACCTCAAGATTTCTTTCAGTAGTGTTGTTTATATAAATAGTCAGTGTTTCCGTCATCTCTGCTTTGTCAGTACCATCACTTTCAGTAATCACATTTTTACAGTAAGTAAGAAATAAATGGTGATATCAACACTAAGTCAATTTAGAGCAACGACGTATATACGGATTGACCAAGCGTAAGCCATACTCTCTGCACTACCTATGGAAGCCAAACCGAAACAGCTGATTGTGGCCCGCTTTTTTGTTGAAGATAGGGTTCATTACTTATTTCAGCTGTGGAAGTGTTAAATGTAAAGGAATTTACGTATAAAAATCTGATTTCTTGTACTGGGCATAAAACGCAATTTATTTTTACACATTATATACCCATTTGTTTGGTTGTAATGCGAAATCGGACAAGATGTTTGGTACTACTGTACTGTGCGATATTGTTTACTAATTTGTATTCAAATTACGTCTGTGGTTAATACTTGTGGTAATTAATTAAAAGGAATAAACCACTGGGTTAAAATATTTTATGTCAACGCCATGTTTGACTATTTGACACCTTTGTATTTGTTGTATTGAATAACATAACCTAAATTATGCACGTGTAAATAAAGTCTATGGTTCAGCTATATTGCACTGCCTAAATATTAGTTTTTGTAGGGATTCCATTAAACCTCTTGATTTTTCTCATAATGTTATGCTCTGGAAAATAAAATGGTACTAAGGCTTGGGTACCTATAAACAATATTGCTTACCGAGACAGTAGTTATGCCATTGGTTGAAGACTATATTCTAGAGTGCATTAGTGCCAATGCTGAGAATTTGGCTGTAATATTTTGTCCCAACCAAAATGCACTTTTCTACGACATGAAACCAGTCCTTGAGAGGGTGAATTCGGACACAACCCACATTGTGTTCAAAGCAAATGAAGTATTTTTATATCCAATCCCAGTGATGTACGTGATCAATTTTTCAAAACCAAATTGGTAACTTAACAAAAGTGTTGTTAACGACAGGTGTTATAGGTAACTTAGTCGTGATTGATCAATTTTTTCCATAATGTTAACAACTGCATCTACACCGCTGCGTTAATATTACAAATTTGTAAATATGTATATATATATTTTTTTTAATGTGCATACAGTTGAGTTAAATTAAGTTATATAATTTATCCGGATACAAAATTCTGGCTAAGTTACACCAGGGGAACGATAGAGGTTGCTTTAAGCTGGCTTCGGACCAGAATACAGGTAACAAGTACCTAATTAATTTGCGGCTCGGTTTCAGTAGCCATATTGCATTTTGTTATGTTTCGCCTTTTTGAAATTCTGAGCAGAAAAATGTTAAATCTACGATTATACCGCAAATTCTATTTACTTTACACTACAGTTCAGACATGGTGACTGAGTTGGTAATATGTAATTTGGTCGCAATATGTCGGGCAAATGAAGAATAAAAAAAAAAAAATAAATAAATAAAAAAATCTGTCCAACTGCAGCTCAATCGCCACATTTGTACTGCAGTGCAAGGATAATATAGGCCTAATTTGCAGTATCGTCGCAAATTTTTACCTTTTTCCTTTCAGAATTTCAAAAAAAGCAAAGTGTAAGCAATAACATAAATGCAAAAAAGCTAAGAAATTTGAGCACAGAGACTGTTCTTGTATAAACTTTAAACTGACCACAAGCACTTTAATTTTATGTTGTGATAAAAGAATTTATGTGCCAACAAAGCCCCTGTTTCAACATATTTCTGCTTCCACTGAATACAGTATCAAAAATATTGCCATAATTACATTACCCAAACAATTAGAGTACACTGACAAACATAAGGTAGCCTAAGCTTGTGTATAGTTAACAGCAATATTTGTTACACTGTAAATAAATTGCACAAAACCAATAAAGTAAAATGTTTTAAGATTACAGTAAAATACAATGTTTTACTTTTCAGACAGTACTTTAAACGTTTTTATGTTTTAATAAAATTCGAACCGTTTTCATTACTTGTTAAACTCGCTAAATGCCAAGAAACTATCTCCACAAGCACAAATTTATTTTATATTCTGTATTTATCACAAAAAATCGACAAGGCAAATTAATTACTAACCACAACATTACAAAAAACTTATACAGGTCTAAAATAACCTAAAATCCTGGTATTTAATATGTGAAGAAACTACCTGCAAAAGAGTACAAATATGCAATACAATTCTTAAAAATTCAAAGAAGGCACATTCAAAACAAAATTACAATAAATTTTGCATAAATAAATAACACATGTGTTGTTATTTTATAAGAAAATAACTGTGTGCATATCAATAAGTACAAATACTCATACAGAGCTTGATTTTAACATCAAAATAAAACAGCAAATTCAAGCAATACGTATATGAATTAAAATTGGCTAAAAGAAGCATACCGTTGGAATAAAATTAGTGTCACTTTGAATGTTTTTTTTATTACAGCCAGCAACACATTCCAGAACCATTTTTACAACACGCTGCAGCAAATTCAAACGGCATCCATGCGAAACCAGGCCACAATCAGCTGTTCAGGGGGCGAAGTTGTTTTGCCTCAATATTTTTGCGGCATTGTGCAAGGTCTATAGAGTACCAGGTCGTCTTATGCGAGTATTTTGCGCTCATTGGCTAGTGGAAGCGTGACGTAACCCAGAGACCCAAACAAAGCGGGACTTCAAATATACGTGTTTTCAATGGAATTTGAAATTCGTAAAGTTATTACAAAGCAATTTTAAACCGCTTACCTTTGATTAATGTAAGAGTTGTATTTTAAAAATTAATCCGTTGCTTCAGTGTAAATGAAAAGTTCGGAGAAATTTATAAACGTATCTTAAGGCAAAATAAATTGAGTGATGCAGTTATAGGAATTTACGATACGAAGCCTTTGGGTGAATTTGTGTGAACAGACGAAATAACTGCAGCTCTTCGGTAATTATTATTATTATTTTTTTACAAATTTGTACATCTTGCTTCTCAGACCAGAAATTCATACCTTGTTTGATTATTGCATATTTGACACATAACCTAACTGAGGCGATGTCTGTATTATTGGGTGTAGGCCTTCCATAGTTAGAAAATTTGTTTTACCAAATAAATAAGTATTACTCATATGAATAATTGTTTCTGCTATATAATATTAATTCCGTCTCAATCAGGTCATTAATGGTGCTGAAAAGTTTTCACTTAAGTAATGTAAAATTTACTGAGAAAAATTTACTTAAGGTTGCCCATGCAGTGTGTATCGTCTTGAAATTCAGTTTTCTGTCAGTTTAAATATTGTGGTGTATTTAAAGTTACTTTTATGTTGCAGTAAAATGGCAAGTGCAGTAGCATAAACACAAAAGTTAATTTTAGATAATGGTGGATAGGTTTTTTTTTTTAATTTTTTTTTTCTGAGTAGGCCTACTGTTTTTAAATATTATTATGAGCTTTCGTCTTTTACTTTGCAGGAAGAAAATTTTTTACAAATATGAGACACTCATTTGGGAAACCGAAAGATACATAAGCATGATACCAGTTTAAATATACCGTACTAAATATGTGCAGTGTCCGGACTTGCTTTAGTATTTTATAAACTATTTGAACACAAAGCAACAGTACATCGAATTACACGAATTTTTCACAGAAAATCTCAAACTTCTTCTCACAAACACAATTCTTTACATTGGTTTACATTCGGAGGTTACTAGCACGGTAATAGAATAACAGGTCTGGACACAAGTCTATCCAACAATGCTATTGAGATGACCAATTTATGACTGAAAGCGCCACTGGTAATGAACTTGTTACTCGTAGTTACATTTACACAATATTAGAACAACATCAGAGTGCTAGTGGTGCCAATCAGTAATTTTACATCAAGTGTCCAGACTTGTTCCTCTGTGGCCGCGGTCTCTTAGTCTACGTCATCTCACGGATACACCCGAACGTCCCGAACTATAACTTGCCGCTACGAGACGACCTGGTAGTTTAGATACCTTGGGCATTCTGGGTCTGTATATATCTATGTCTATGGTTTAGAGCGACTTTATGCAACGATGCAAACTTCGATGCATTTAGTCATTGTACGTGACAACCATTCGCATACGAATTGCTATATGGACATGAAAATTCATTTGCGAATGCCATTAACTGTCGTAATGCATACTGTGTAAGAATCTATTATAATTTTGCATTAATACGCATATCTTGTTTCAGTTGGAATTTAAAAAAAAAATTAATGCTGCCTTTTACATACGTGATGATAGTGCTTCATCCGTTGTCTTTAATTATTCGTCGCTTAGTGGACGTTATTTCGCACGCTTATTTACTTAAAGTAGGCCTGATTTACTGTACAGGAAGCCACTGTATAAGAAGGAACACAATTCCCACATATCCACCACAAAAAATTATATCGACATAAACTCTAATGTATCACGCGTTTGAGTGTGAACATGTCTATTATATTTTTATGATATTTACTGTAAAACTTTTTGTACTGTAAAATTTTGAAATTTTTATAATAATTCATTTTTTAATTTCTGTTTTTCAGGAATTATTTGAAATTTTTTTTGTATGACTTGGTATTTACTGGAAGATATTAGAGCCAATTTCTCCCTTTATAAAGCCGAGAATTGCATAATTACCAACACTTTTACTTTATGATGTCCTAAAAATTCCATGCAATTGTTTGAGGTTAACATTGCTTATGAAAATATGGAAGTATGTGACTATAATTATAACTGGCATAAACACTCTGCGAAGAATATAAAAAACTGAGTTGATATTCTTCAAATTATTTAACCTACTTCAAACATTATTTTCATGTTTCCATTGTTTACAAATTATGACCTAAATCATATGATTCGACACGATGACAGTTTTCAAAGTCTTTGAAGGTTTTGGTTCAAATATTTTTGTACCCAAACAATTAAGCATTATTTTAATGACATAGAATTTACATTTATTTTTTCATGCGAGGAGGGTTGCAAGAACCAAATCAAACAAATAATGCGAAAAATGGACCAGTTAATTAAGTACCTTCATTAGTCAATGTCTAGAAAGATGCAGTGAAGGTGGAGAAAAACTTAAAAACAGACTCTAGGTTTTCTGTACACATACTCCCAAGTGCGAGTTACGTCATTTATGCGTCACTAAATACGCTTCGATCAGTTGCAAGTAATTTACGAAGAGAAAAGTGATTTAGAAATATTTCTGAATGATTCTAAACTGCACAATGACGTTGGTGACGCGATTACGTGTTAAGTTCCACAGAAAAAATTAAAAACTAAACAAGCCATTAATTCAGTACTGTAATTCCTTGTAATGTATGCAGGAATAAATACATTGTTACCATATCTTAAGAAGTGCAATCATTGTGTTTAATTCTCATTGTATGTATTAAGCAATAATATTTAAATTATATAAACGTTCTTTAATAATCTTAAATACGGGTAGGAGAAGAAATAAATTATTTACAAATTTTTACAAATTTTTCCTGTAAAATTATATTTTCTTAGTGACGCAACTCAGTTCAGTGAACGAACTAAAGAATAAATATTGTTTACCAAACTTTTCTGTAATTTAAATTCACATTCAAATCATTGATTGCTAATTCTGTTTGTTTACTCGTAAATCAAAAGTTGGGCTGATAGGATTTTTTTTTGCTGCAGTATGAGATATGCAGTACACTGCATGAAACCTACTGCATATTTTTAAGCATTAAATATCAACTGCCGCAAAAATAATCAGACTGTGTAATATTGATTACACGGTACGGTATTTTTTCATAAAATATCTTATCCAACATTGCTCCCAGGATTCATGCAGGCTAATTACGGTAGAGAGACGCATGATTTCAGATGATTGCGTGTAACTATTTTAAATTGACTTAAATGACATAAGACATGCCTTTGTTGAACACTGCATACTGATAAGGAACATACTAATAATCTAGTTTTATTATTTTTACACGAGAGGTTCTGCTTATTGTTTTACAGTTGCCGAACATAGCGAACCGAGCCGAACGTGTTGAGGAGTACTTGAACAAGTCGCTAGAAGCTCTCCGGCTGAACTACGTCGACTTGTATTTGATAGAAATCCCCGTTGGTTCTTTGGTGTTTGATGTTAGGCCTGGACAGATCGTCGTAGACATGACCACCGACATCATAAGTGTATGGAAGGTAAAGTTATACATATGTCGGTATTTAATGATCATTTTATATTTTTGGATTGCGTTAATTAAGTTGTTGGTTTTACAAACTATGTTTTCCTGTCTGAATATAATTTTATCAAAATTTTATAATATTTTACGCAACGTCGTATTTAGTTAACTACACACACATGTGTATGTATGTATATATATATATATATATATATATATATATATATATATATATATATATATATATATATATATATATATATCGATGTTGGCAGGGAATGTTTGGTTCAGATGAAAGGTGAAGTTAATGTTGCACACAACTTTACGTAGTTTGTAAAGGATAATTTTTGTCAACAAAGTAACCCTGACTTTAAGATATACTTGTTAGATACTAAATGAGATGTTCTCTTTTGGGCAAGTCATATCCCTATAAAATATGAATAATTATTTCGACTTTTATAGCAGCAAAGAAATGATATACTGGATAATATTCATAATTTCAAAAATATCTATGTACGCAAACGATCGTACTTAAATATTTGTATGGTCTCCTGCACGTATAAGTGGCTATCTTATGATGAGTTGCTACACATGTCACTTAATTTTCTAATTTAACAGCTATCTGAAGGCATACTGTTTCTCGCAAATGCCATTGATTTAAAATATTTTATAGTCGGGTATCCATGTGCTGGAAATCCGTTCTGGGCAAGCTTTATAAAGTGTATCAGGTACTATACGTCAAATAACTGGTAATACAGTGAAGCATCCATTATAAATAACCAAACTTGAATGTAATATTTTACACGTGTAAACGAACGCTGGCGTGTAAATAATGTGTGCTTCCTTATTACCTCACCGTTACATAAATAATACCAAATGATGTGTCTCCAGCATACAGGATGTATCACCAATGAGTCGACAGGTGTATTTAGCTGGTGTTTTTTGCTTTGTTTAGATAGCGTCTGCCCAAATAAATCGTGTCATCGGCTTCGTCATGTGACGTCAGGATTAGTAGCGAAACGCCATTTTGTTGGTCTTTGCAAGTTAAATAGTATAGAATATTACATTTTATTTCTGCAATCGATAGGGTGGCTTGGCTATAGTACGTAGTGCCAAGTACGTCGAGAACGTAAATGAGATTTGACCAAAAAAATCATAGTACTTATTTTTTTTTTCAAGTAGCTACTAACGAGCATAAATGCACTTCACGACTGATAGCTGATACATCCGGTATACAGTAAATAGTGTGCTCGACGGTCACAAAACACAACAGTATAAGTCATGAGAAAATAACTGTGAAATTATTCAAAGATGTCTGAATAAAAGATCATCTAACATGATAAAAATGGTTAACAGTCACAGAAACTCGTAACTATTACGTGCAAGAAATGTAACCAAATATTTGGAACTGAAGAAAGAGGGTACATAAAATCGACGGAATCAGATATGGTTATATCCACCGAGACTCTTAAATGTATGTTTTATAAGTTTAAAAGTTTTCTTTTATGTCGTACCGTATTGCTGTTGTATAACCTCATATGTTGGCATGCAGACTCTTGGCTACTGTGTTAAATATTACGGTGCTCATACTCGATCAGTTCCGTCATGAAAACAGGAGTGGACACCGCCACAGGCGTCATTTTAGTAATTGCAGGAATCAGCCAATACTTATCATGCCGAGCGTGGCCACTGGCGACGATTTAATGCAGCTTTTAAGTGGCTGTGTCTGCAGTTTTGTTGTTCCGAGACGATGAGAAAAGTGTAAAAAGGAAACGGCAGAGTGTATGAGCTAAAAATTGGTTACAACTAAAACTTACTTGAAGCTTTTACTTTAACATAAAATATACCCAAAGGACAACTAGGGAATTATTTGCAGTTGAGTTCAAAATTTTTCGGCATACTTCTGTCGCAGGTTGGGTCTCTAATGTAAAAACAGAACACGGTAACGAGAATTACTGTTTCTTGCAGAATAAAGACAAGCATTGCTTAGGTTTTTCGCAATAGGGAAATAATTGGAAGACCAGAAGTTTTCGACATTATTTCTGCGCAAGCTCTCGGGAAAATCTTGCGACGTATTGTTTGAAATATTGAGGAAGAGATATAAGTGGCAGGGATTAAGTTTTCTGACAACTTTATTAACTGTCACCGTAATGGAGAATTGTGGGAGAGTAACATGAGAAAACCTTGACAACGTATTTAACATTCTGATGCGAACCAACTCGTTAGTAAATTTCTCGGCAAAAATATTTGCTTGACGCCCGTTCTTCGCATTTTTGATGTGACACGCTCCAATTAAGAGTAAAAGTAATCTCGGACAAGAAACTTCTCCGCTTTTCGAGCAACAACTCTTTCGAGTGTCCTCAGATGCTCTTGCCATAAATTATCTTCCTCTGCCAGTTGTGACGAGAGGTGGGGGAATGTTAGGGCAATCCTGATATGAGTATTGTGTGATAAAAACAGCGCACTTAAATGATAATCACACTTTTTTTTTCATTTCGGAGTATTATCACATGTTCAGATTTATATGTGTTCACGGTGTCACTTAGGCGTGATTTGGTATATTTTAATGTTTTTTTAATATGCATTAACATGCACGAGTTACTTTTATTAAGACGCAAGTAACATTTGTCAAAACCTAAGGTATCACCTGCAAAATATTATAAGTTACATTTCCTGACGACAAAATCGGTAGTTGCAGCTGCATTCATAAAACATTTGTGAGAAGTTTAGAAGTACACGCACACTTTTAGAATGCCCGCTGCAAAACACGTGTTTTATGTAATACCATAAACCATGAGAGAAAAAATGAAAGTATAAGAATTTGCTTAACTTTTTTTTCCTAGAGTGAAACTATGTTCTGTAGTAAAATTTTTGTTTTAGTGACATGATTTTATGCTTAATTCACATTCTCCACAGGAAAATAATTTCTAATTTGATTCCTTACAACACAAGATATTATACTAGTATCAAGAACCTTAATTAACGTTAGAGGAAAACAGTAGTTTGAATATTTTTCCGTTTTTGTAAATAACATAAAAATAATTCCTAGGGAGCTTTAATGCAAACAAATTAATTTCTAAAAATCTACATACACATCATATAAATTGAAATATGTTAATAAATATAATATTCACTGTATCACAGCTTTAAATAAAACGAAAGCATGCACAAATATCTGCGCGTATCCAGATATCATTAACTCTCTCGCACACCAGCCAGCCCCCCCCCCCCCCAACCCACGTGCACAGCGCTTGTACCCGTAGTTCCATGATTACGTGATCACACACTCACGGTCGGTTCTGGCTTAGTTTTAGCCTGCCATCATTCCAAAATTTATATATATATATAAAGACTGAGGATTGACAGAGTAAAATAAAACAATTAATGCAGAGTGTGTAATAACTAAGCGACCAAAAAAATAAGCATTACGTTAAATAAGTGTTGTTAGCTTTCTGTTAGACATCCGAAAAAAAAATTTGAATTAAAACGAACTATATATGTGATGCTTATTTTAAGATGTTCATCGGCATTGCCCTGCTCAACTATTCTGTTTAATGCACCTGAAAGAAATTAATAATGTCATACAAAGTATTTCCATTTTTTAAGTAAAATTAAATCGTTCATGATGAAATAAATAAAGAGACGATTTTGTTGATACATTTACAACAGTCAGATCCCAAGTCCGGCACTTTCGGAATTTACAACTCCGCTGAATTTTTTGAGTTACATACTCTGTGACAGTAAAAGTATAATTCACATCTAGGTCGCATTAAATGTAACCCTTATATACAGTCACAGTGTGACACTAGAGCTACTCAGAGGTAAACACAATACACAAACATGGCAATTGAATAATCAGGCGACATCAGCATTGCTGGCGTCTAATTCCAGTATCAAATACGACGGCCTCCAAATAATATGTATAAAGAAATGACAGTCGAGCTATAGCAAGTACCTGGAAAATAATGGAAATAGAAACAATATGTCTGTGGTAACAAATGATAGCAAAACGGATAACTGACAAACAAATTGGTATATGAATACAAGATGATTTTCAAAGACAATGGTCAAGCCCAAGATAGTTGACATGCGACTGGAAAGACAGAGCATGAACATCAGCGTTGGAGCCCAATTTTTCCAAGCGCGCCAGATTCGCTATGCTCGAATCCACGTCTAAGTTATCGTCAGATTTTTTATTTATTTTTGAACTTCAGTTACACTTGCAACAAGTTTATCGCAATGTTACATAATATAAAATAAAATTTATTTCCAAACTGCACGCAAAGCTACAGTCATTATATTCTTCATTCATCAAATATTATTTTCCGCAGGCAATGGAAAACCAGGTGGATGCTGGGAGGACACTTTCGATCGGACTGTCCAATTTCAACTCCCGGCAACTTAAGCGCATATTGACTTATGCACGAATTCCCCCAGCAGTTCTTCAGGTAGAGTTGAACGTCTACTTTCAGCAGAAGGAGCTGGTAGGATTCTGCAATGCTCTAGATGTGGTTGTGAGCGCGTTCGCTCCACTCGGTTCACCTGACCTGCCCCTACTGATGAAGATGGTGGGAAGAGACTCTTCCGCGTGAGTGTGTTCACTACATTAAACAAACACATTATTATTGCTAGAGTAAGATTGTACATCGATTCCCATTTTAATTTAAGAAATTCGAAACCAACCAATACTTAACGTAAATATTTTGACCAAACAAACCTTAGCTTGAAGCAACTTATGTTACATGTCATCAAACAATGCATATATGTTTGTGTAAATGTATTCTAGCGGAGAGCTGTGAATTCATTGCAAATATAAAATCATATTTTTAATTTTAACATTCTAAGATGAAGTAATATCATACTGTATAGTATTTGACTTTTGTTATTTGATAAATAGGTACTTAAACACAAATATGACCACCAACGTACGTATGTCACATCGGCAGTCAATTATTATGTATCAGAACGGTAATGACAAACATATCTAATCCGATGAATAAATTTATAGGTACATAAACTATTTCCCTGGATTGAACGTTAAAACTAGAACTTACAATCCGGGACAAACATATTGGATATAGACATGTTCATTTACTAAACATAATTTAGTATAATGTATCTTACTGCCTTCACCTGAAAGAAGCAGTCACAATTACATAAATTTAGATCAACACATAGAGAGCAGGATGTTTCAAAGGTCGTGTATGGTGCGATGTGTTTTCGCTTGCCTCCGCATATTGTCACCGTCAATCCAGTTGCTGCCCCAAGTCTGCTCGTGCGCTAAGAAAATACCACTTTTCATTGCACATGCACTGCATATAAACAATTTAATGGGAAAGGTAACAGCTATCACTTACTGAAGTGTGTTTAGAAACCGCCCTGTAAATAATAAAACGAACACAGGTATTTAATACTCACTACCTTTTATTGTACACCACATATTCCTTTTTACTGACAGTACTGTGAATAAACTACCAAAAGAAGACAAAATATCAGAAAGAGAATATTATAACAATGTGTTGAAAAAGCATGTGAAACGACATGACGTCATAAAAATGGCCGCCCAACAGTATTTGTAAATAGCGATGTCTCTGAAACTTTAAAATATATTTTAATTTTATTTGCGGCAAATTAGTGTTTGAAATTTTTTTACTAGGGAAGAAATATCACAGGCGACAGGGTTTCATAGAAACGTGTATTCCAAAAGTTACAATAAAGTTTTTAAAAAAAATCCGTTTTATTTTTTTATTTTGACTGCAAGGTAATAAATACAAGGTGGTTTCATATTTGGAATAAACATTTTTTTCCCACACGGACGGACATAAACTTACATTAAATAAATAACGTAAGATCGTGTAAAGTATATTTTAATTTTAATATGTTCAATGTATTTATTTTACTGTTCAACACTAATCCTTGAAGCGTTAGTTATCGCAAATTTACGAACTGCACGGAAATTAATATATTCGCTTATGTTTTATTTTTATGAAAGTCCCTTCTTACCAAATTTAACTTACTTATTCAACGTTTTATTCCAGCTGGCAGTTTAAACATTGCGAGAGTCATTATTAAATATTCTCCGAACACAGTTGCGTTTAATATAGATTATTTTGCTACAACTTAGAGTAAAAATTCCTTTACACATGTTTCAGAATAACGTATTTGAATGCATACTTTTAGTTGCCCTCACCTGTGCCCACTTTGATAACAACTCCGTAGAACATTAGGCTTTAGACCATCACTCGTCGGAGAAAATGTTATCCAACGTTCTGTAATGGTTAGTGATAAGAATTTCTCGAGCTTAGTCAATGTTCGACACTCGCTCGTCACGCAATAACACATAAAAACATAACGTTGCAGCTTGCGAAGTAATTATTCTGAAACCTCTTCTTGATGAAGAGACAAGATCTCAAAAACCTCAGTTACGTCTGGAAATGCACTCCATGTCTTTCACATTGTTATCGTCTCGCAGCCTGCAAATAAAAAGAGATGGTGTCACAACCCGAGAAAGTATGACAACCACGTATAGCCGCATACTTCTGTTCACCCAGAATTTCCGCTGCTTGATGCACAGAAAGGATACGGAAATCTTGCCCAGATCATAATCTAATCCACGTCTTTTTAAGAACTTCTTTTTTGTATTTCATTGAAAAAAGATATAAAGGACTACAGCGTCAGCGTCAACTGCCCAAATGATAATTGGGTGAACCCGTTGTCTACTGAATTTAAATCATGAGTAAAATTCTAGAGTCAGCCTCTTCGTGATTGCACGGCGTTATCTCCGTTGGGATAGCTCAATTTATCACTTTTACGTCAACAGTTGAAAATACTTGACAATTTTGAAAGAGTGAACTAGCTATAAAGTCATGTCCTAGAAGACAATACAAATCATAACTGTTTTCAGAATTCTGCAGAAACTGGTGCCAGTTCATTGGCAAAGTGTTACTGGCTCTAACTTGTCGCCGTTATCCTGAAACCCGAAATTCTCTGGCAAGAGATTGATTACTTTTATCTCTGTACACAACTCACTTGATATCAGTTCTAGCTGCATTTAACTTATTGCCAGCATCCTGTATTATTATCCTGAAAATGTGTCCATATTCTCCAATTTTTTTTCCGCTCTTGGATACAGAATGTGCATATGTGCACGAATGTGCACATTATAGCTGATCCATCGTAAAGGTCAATTTGAACAGAAATTGATATCACATCATGCGAATACATGCATGACTCTTGAAGAAATCTGGTTAGTTCTTCTGGGTTATCAATATGAAACTTCACATCAATATCATAATCAATTTCTGAGGTTTTTTTTCAAAAATGTTAAAAGAGAGCAGCCTTGTTTCGTTTACGAAGATTACTTTGCGTTGAAAGTGAAGATGGAAATGAGTTGTTTCGTACCTGTAAAATACCTTCATTGGTATTTATCTTATGCTGCTTCTCACAAAAATTACTTTGAAAACAGATCTCTACATCTTTCAATAGCGACTTAAATAAAGCAAAGGATTATTTACTCATTTTGTTTTTATTCTAGCAAAAAAATATAATTTTTTATCGGTTTGTACAATTATTTGGTCTGGCTGTGGTTCCTTTTTTCAACGAACTCTTTGTACTGTGTTTTTCTACACTCCATAAGTTTTTTAATTGATTTACTAGCCAGAGCCACAGATTCTTTAAAAAAAATTCTACATTCAAGAAAGAGCTCTATATTCGTTAAGACTTCTTTCAGAGCAGGCATTTGTTTCTTGAATAATATCTGAGAGTACAGATACTGTTCTTGATGAATAATACTTGCAATATTTTATGATGTAATATAGCATTTTATAAAAAGTTGTTACTTTTGCCGTTCTATTGTGCGTATACCTCTTTGGGGCGGGCCTGTTTATATTAATATTTAATTTATTAGAAATTCTGAGGATCTAACTTGGCGTATTTGTTGTAACACTTGTAGGAGGTTTAGAGTTTTTTTTCCCGTGTAAGGCAAGGCGAGGGAGAACTAACAGATGCCATATTAATAACGCATAATATGTACGTACACATTAGTGGCAGCTGGCATAGTAATGTTTTCTACTTGAAATGGCTTCCCCTTGAAACGTAGGCACTCATTGTATAAGACAGAAAATGTAAATCTGTATAGCTGTTCTGTAATTGTTTATTTTTAAATCGAATATTTTAAGTTTATCATTATTTTCAGAAGATTATGCCAAAATCTTCACTTAACCCGAATAATTTTGATAAATATCTAAATATTTTAAAACTGGTAAGTCTATGTAGATTCCCTAGATAATCCCACGAAGAGTTAACATTAGCTACATAGGATTAAATGTTCTATTATTTAATAACATTATTTTAGTCTACAATTCAGAGAACACAAGCACAAGATGTTTTTATCTTTCTTTTGGCTGTAAAATTACTCCTTTATGTATCTGTGTATATTTAAAAAAATTTTCTTGCAAAGCTTGAGTGTTAATTTTTTTTGGCACGATGAAACATGAGTATAAGTTCAGCTATTTTTAAAACAATATTGTTGGCTTTAAACAAAATATGTTTTATTTTTACAATTACATAAAACGAACATGACTGCATTATAATACGTGCAGTAATATGACCAATAACTGATACCTAACTACATATTTTTGTTTTCATAAGTTGATTTTGAAAATTTTTCAATGGTCCTCTTTCCGGGTGACAGGAGAATCAGCAAAGATTTTAGGTCTACGTCAGTGGTATCACTCAATAAATACAACAAAATCTTTTCTCTCTAAGGCATTTTGTTAAGTGTGTAGAATTCGCCCATTCCTTAAGTAGTCATAAAAGTAAACAGGATGTGGAATGCCTGTATGTTTACAGACTTCCTGCACTGAATACTCTGAGCGATCCGGTTGTGTTGAGCATAGCCAAGAAACACAACAAGACTGCAGCACAAGTGCTACTGAGACACATTGTCCAAAGAGGCATCGCTGCGATTCCCAAGAGTATGCACCCGTGTCGTATAGAGGAAAACATCCAGGTACGTTTAGACATAACTCTAAGTATATTTTTAATAGCCGCTCTGCTGCAAGTACTTTAAAATCGCATTACAGGAATGCACGTACAATGATGCAAAACATTCACTCCCTGTACGGATTGCTGAAATTTTTACTTTTTTCATTACAATGACCGCAACAAGGACGAATGAAAGAGAATAAATTTGGCCGTCACCAGTGCAGAAGTTTCGACAGGACTGCGGAGGGTAGTACTGAAACTAGGGGCTCTGGTGGAGCTTCGACACCTGAAAATGTGAACAGTCCTAGAGTGAATGACCACCCTGATTTCAGTTTTTCATGGTTTCCTGAAATCGGTCCAGGTGAATGCTGGGATGGTTTCTCAACATAGGTAATGGCCGATTTCTCCCCTTTTCCTGTCATTGTATAAATTTTACTGTGACCGTCTCCAATGGCCTCACTGACGACTAGACGTTAATCCCACTTTTAAATAACCTGTGAGTCGCTGAAATTTCACAGAGACAGAGTTAGAGAGAAGGCGAATCGCTAAATTACAGAACAGTGTGGTCGTTTCATTTATTTGTCTGCCATCTGGACAACTAGGACAGAACTGCGCAAAAATGTTGAGAGCAATGAAAACGTCTTAAGGGTATTTTTCAAGAAACAGGCTTTTTTTACATTACCTGGTGTATGACATTTAGTTAACGATTTTATAATTTTATTTATTCATTTAGTATAGTCTTTAATGTGTAATTATGTTGTGAAAATGCTTGTCTAAGCAAAGTTGAATTATTGGTGGTTTTTATGTTAAATGACATTTACAATTTTAGCACTTTAGGGTTTTCCTTTTTCGTAATGCCAGAGGTATTTAAATGTTAAAATCATACAGTTATGTAAGACTATCATTTGTTGCAATAATAACCACACATATATTTAAAATTTGTTTCGTGTCTGACTGGCAACAAATTACAGTTCGTTAAGTAAAGTAAGCGACTGAATAGTTCATATCTAAGCAAAACAACCTTGCAATTTTCTGATTTTTTTTGTAGTTGGAAATAACTACTCCCCTACCAAAGCCACGTGTAAGATTACGTTTAAGCTGTAAATATGTCTGGCAATATGAAATTCATTGCATCACACCTAATAACGGGATGAGGAAAAGCATTACCAGATGAGATTGCATTTCCTGAATGTGACTCTGTTACCTGAATGAAACTGTGTTACCTGAATGAGATTGCGTTACATAAATTATTCCCTCAATTATTACCCGAATGAGAATTCTTTAGTGTTAGCTGAATGCGATCACATTGCCTGAATGCGATCACATTATCTGAATAAGATTGCATTACCTGAAAGAAACTGCATTATCTAAAATATATTGCGTTAACTGAATGAACGGGATTGCATTACCTGAATAAGATATCATTACCTGAAAGAAATTGCATTATCTGTAAGGTACTGCATTATATGAAAGATATTGCACTAACTGAATGAACGGGATTGCATTACCTGAGTGATACTGCATTGCCTGAAAGAGACTGCATTGCCTGAATGTGACTGCTTTACATGAATGACAAATGACATTACCTGAATGACAAATGACATTACCTGAAAGAAAATTTGTGCAGTGATTTTTTAATTTTCTCGTCATTGTTTGTGTTGGTCTAATTTCTCTTTGTCTCTTTGCGTATGAATAGACGTTATCACATTTCCTTTACGCATCCTTTTTCAGTATTCTGATTTTTCAATTATCATTGTTCTTCAAATATTTTTCTTTGCATTTTTGTTCTCAATCTTCGCATTTCCCTATCTTCCGTTTCTGAGTTAGAGTAAAACAGCAATCCTTATCCTCTTCAGAATTGGAATCAGCACACGTCACAAGGCTTCGTTCAGAATATTCTTGTTCGATTGTTTTATGATTACCTCTTATCATGTGTACTTTCCATAGCGGCTCACGTACAACCAATTAAGAGATTTAGGTGGTTCTTTGTTATACGTTAGGATCATTCCATGAAAAGTGGTCCTGAGGGGGTAATAATTAAAAAACATTAAATCTCAATGATTCTGTACTCAAATTGTAGCTAAAAGGTCAATAATTTTAGCATCAGCAATTAATTTTAGCTTATTTGTTATCAAAGTTGTTATTTTTAACAAAATTGATTAATGGTTTAATACCAGTATAATACTGACTTGCACGTACCTTTACTTTAAAAGCCTTCAAACTTGGCTGAGTACCATTGAATATAAATTTAATACTTATCAGTCACTAACATTACCCCACTACTGTCATTATATAATGTTAGTGAAATGTAAATTTTTAAAATATGCTAATTGTAACGTATATACGAAAGTAGTGTAAATACAGTATCACACACGTAACAAAAAAGGATAAAAATATTTATAAATATGAACAAATTGAGAATTTATTTTCAAAGCTAGTTCCACATAACGATGGTAATGCCAAAATATAATTATGATCAGTTACCAACTTTTTATTTAATAAAATTAAAAGTACTGCCACACGTAACAAATAGTGCTCCGTGTGTGACGTTACGTGTGTGACACCAGCCTTTTATTTTATTTTATATTATTTTCATATCACTTTTATTAAGATTGTAAATGTCTTGTTTAGTGTAAAGGTCCGCAGCGTAAATAAAAAAACAATAAATAATTACTTTTTACACATCAATATTATAAATATTAACAATAAATATTATAATCTAAATTAAGTTAAACGTCGTTAACTAATCACTCATACTTAATTAACATTCAGATCTAATTTCAGAAATCTAATATTATTTCCCTCCCTCAAATACACTAATATTAATTTTGGAGGGAAACTACCAATTGGTTTAGTTTATTGTGTTAGAAGTGAGGGAACGGATTTATAATTACTGATTTTTTAAAGTGTTGTTACTTATGTCTTATACTTAAAAAAATTTATTGTGAAATGTTCATGACAGATTATTTTTATATTTATTGTTACCAAGTCATTGAATAATAATTTTTAATATTTTGTTGGTTGTTTGCATTTTCTATGGGAAACTTTCCACCATGTTAAAGTGTAAATTTTTTTTAATTTGCATGCAAAGTAATTAACATAAAATTGCTTACTTAGTGTTTTAAAAATACAAGTTCAATTGATTGTCTACAGATTTTCGACTTCAAGTTGGATGAAGACGACATGGATAAATTGTACGTGCTTGATAAGGGAAGAAAAGCTCGTATGTTCGGTACTGGCATTCCCGAGTGAGTACTTGGTTACTAACATCAGTCTGTTACAATATACGAGTAGGTGATATCCCAAAATTTACTTTTGCAATTTCTTTAATTGCGAATGAGAAACTTGAGGGTTGCAGAAATATTGCTTCTGTGAATGGATATTTAGGAAACCAGTGGTTTTTAAGCGTTCCTTAGAAGGAAGTATTGGAAAATATACTTAATTATGTTTGTTATTTATTATTTATAGAGATCCATTGGTACCTACATCAAAAGAAAAAAATACGTATTCAATCTGCATAAGGCACTGTGTTTTCTTCGAGTACAGTAGTAGTATAGTTTGGCTCAGTCGGGCACAACGGATTCCGGAGCCAAAGATTGCCGATCACGTTCGGGTATGTTCGGTCGGTCGCCAATTTGGATCAATCCACCATCTCGTAATAAGACACCCACCAGCATCTTGTAACCATACACCACGCCGCCATCTTGACTCAGCTTCCTCCTGTTTTTGGTTGGAATACTTGCGTGGTGTTGCTTTTTGCCTTCGGCGTGAGTCCACTTCCCGACTGCAATATTTTGTTCCAAAATTGACCCGATCTTCGTCGATCGTCAGCCAAGTCAGTTATATAGTTTACCTTATTCTTTCTATGAAAAACTTTTAAAGTTTCAACGATTTATATACTTCTGTTGTAGTTTTGCGTATTGAAGATCCTCATAGTTATTTTCATTTATAAAAAAATACAATATTTCGTATTCTTAATGTGGAATTAAAATTTTAAAATAATATTTCTTTGCAAATAATTTAAATTTTGTATAGAAACTTTCCTAATTAAATTATATGCGGGGTACCACTTTTATTAATTTTATCGCTAACACATAACTTAAAGATTTTCATCATATTTTCGTAATTAACTTATAACAACAATGTTATATACTCCTGTTTGTTTCAGTTTGAAAATAAAACTATTCAACAACGATAATAATAAAAGCTAAGAAATTAATCAGTTAACAAATCACATATCAACGTCTTATTATTTATAGTTTAATCCTTTAGATATTTTAAAGTGTTGTATTTAGGTTAAATTATATATATGTCACCTTACATTTTTATTTTAATTATTTGTACGGTGTGCCTGAAGCCTAGCTTTTCTCATGTGTTCATTTGTTTATAATCGCTTGCATATGTATGTTTTGGTGTCCTGCCCGTCTGCTTATTTTGCCGCTTTTTGCTCTAGTACGTGGCCGTTTTGAGCAAGAAATTCGTCGATTCTAAAAACTTGGATTTTTTACATTCAATGATTTTATTGTATTTATTAATTTCTTACCGAAGCGCACCGGCACACAATATCAATGGTTGTGGTCGCGGTAAATCTGTTTTAATGCCACGTATGCCGATTCCCTTCTCATATTCGAGGCCTGTTTTCCTATGACGATAAATTAAGCTGCAGAGTAAGCGTAACAAGAGGTCCTTAAAGTTAAGTAAATATTCGCTGCTGCGAGTACTCCACGCTGACTGTTATGTATTTTATGTGCGGCAAGCAGAGCTTCGGCCGACAGAACGTTTTATAAAGTTTCCCAGCGTGCATCAGGGCTGTCTGCTTAGGGGACAGTTTTCAACGAACGTTACGCGTGAGTAGGCCTATGCCTCTTTCAGGTCAACCACTCGTCTTCAAAGTTTATTTTCTCGAGGCTGAAAATGACAGTCTTAGCGCACGACTACAAAAAGGTATAGACAAGTACAACACACCTTTATCTTTAATATCACGTCGTAAAATGATAGTTACGCAACGTGATGTCTCATATAGGCTGTCTGTCTTCGAGAAGACAACACACCAATTCAGTGACTTGCGCCCAGATGCTAAGGTGAGGTGTGATTTACTGTCATCCTTAGAGATCCGCGTTTCCAGGCCTCGACCGCACAAAATGCGTCAACCCAGGCAGCCACCTTAATAAACTCAATCTTTAATAGGGACAGAAAAATATTTGCAGTTTAATCCTTAAAATAATTTACGCTCTGAATTTACAGATGGATACACAACGCAGGTCAAGTTTATTTAGATGCTTCCTACGTAATACCGATGTAGGAAAACTTAAGCTGATATTCACTGCACCTTTGGATAACCATCACGTTTTATAAACAAAAAATATCAAAAAAATGCCGATAGTAATTTTACCTACTTATTTTCTTCAATCAACTAAGTTTTATTTTGAATTCACGGCGATTGCATAACATCTTTGTAGTGCGGCCAGTGAGGCTGAGCCATATACTGCGCAGGCACACTATTGAAGTCAATGTATTTGAGCACTTGCTGTACGAATGATTATACACGTGATCACTGTTGCTCATAAACATTGTTTCTGCCATTTTACACTTATTTTTAAGGTCAATAAAAAAGAAATCATACATCGAATGACAAATATACCGTGTTTACCTTAGTCTACGTTTATTGGAGGAAAACAATTGCGATAAAATATTATCTTAACAACATAATTGCATTTGTGAAACACAATTCTGTGAGTACGGACATCGCCTACTGTTTGTGCCTGGAAACCATTGTTATTCTATGAGTGTTTAATATATTTAGCTGGTTTCTGCCATTATTTAACATGCTGTGTGCAAATGTGTTCGATTTATTGCCATTACTAAGCAGCTGTACATCGTCAATGACGGACACATGCGTGATGTACGTAGCCGTATTTTCAGGTTAGTTCGCTAGTTTTATTTGCATAAATTATTGTTTAACCACATAATTCACAATGTTCAATTATATAACATGGCCTTTATACCTACGAAATGTATGAGTGAGAGAGTGAGAGATTTTGGTAAGCGCTTAACATCGAGGTCTTTAGCGCTGGTGAGTTGTGACATGAGGAGAGCATGGAGCAGCGCCTTAATGAAGGGGCGGGGGGAAACAGGAGATCCCCGAGAAAACCAATCGACCAGCGGCATCGTCCGCCGCACGATTCCCACATGCGAAAATCCGGGGACCGACCCCGCCAGGAATCGAACCCGGATCGCGTTGGTCGGAGGCGAATGATCTGACCATTCGGCCAACGCGGACTCTCCTATGTAACATAACAGTAGCATATTTATTTCCTTATTTGTTCACTATTTATACCCAAATGCAACACACATAACCGTTTTCATTCAAATTTGTTCAATTCAACAGTATCAGTACCATATTAGACGCTTGCAAAAACTTTACTTGACCTACTCGACAGAAAATATGTTACTTGTGCACGATTGTAATGCCATATACATAAATTATGCTAGCATAAAATGATATAATGCACTATTCTGTCCTGGTCTATTAATACAGGTCGTTCGGCGACTAAAATATACCGCTTCTGAAGATTTGACCGCACACACTACTATTCGAGTTTATGTGCTTTCGAAAAAAATAATTTTTAACATTCTAACGGATAGTTAGCTCTGATCACATGACAAATAATACCGAGTAGATTATACTTACTACGTTTTCGTAAACACCTAATATGAGTTCTTTGTGTTGAGCAAACGCTTTGTTCGCGCAAAACTGACCTAAATCGTAATCTTCAATAAAGTCCCAACATGTCATCTGCTGTATACTCCTACCTCCATGGGTGCGGCCTATGATCTGCTTAGATGAAACCATTTTATCTGTGGTACTTACGTGTCTATCACGTATAAATGTCTTTGTAGGGAGTATTAATTCAGATAATAGGTTGGTTCTACATTGTGTCACGGTAGGCCTACGTATTCCGAACAGCATTTAGTTTATCTTTATACATAAATGCCAACCTTTGAGCCAAAGCAATTCGATACTGAAAGAGTCCAGTAAAACAATATTCTTTGAAATGCCTTAGGGATATTATTTTCATGAGAAGATACATATTTTTTTGGTAAGAAGAGTTCTTATATTCATGAAATGACGCAGGACTTAAACACTTACTTCTAAAACACACACAGGGAAAAGGCTGTTTGAGTGGAAAACTCTCTTTTATTTAAATTGTTTATCTTCATTATCGAACCAGTGGAAACCTGGCACTAAGGTGTAGCTCATGTAGGATATATAGGATATACTTGACTATACCATGATACTTCGGCAAGTATGTCACATTAATGAACACATGAACACATTACTATGATAGACACAGCGTTTAACTATACCATTACATCTTTATTTTCGCGTTCATGTAACCATTTATTTTATAAAGATACAGGTATAAATGTTTCTTTTTTTAATATAATTTACCAATTTTAATTTTGTGCTACAGATTGTTTAAATTTTTCTTTCAGAGGTATGAATCACCCGGAGTTTCCATTCAAGGACCCATATTAAAACAAGATATTGAAGAAAGACTGACTTTTGACATTTGTTTTCAAAGAGAAATTAATAATTTTTCAGTATTAATTTAAAGTGATTTAAAACGACGAAATAATGTTACTAAGATAGACGAAAACAATATTCACATGACAATGTCTAAGGTATGAAAAGTTTGTGGAATATAAATACATATTGTGTATCTCATTAGTAATATACTGATTCAAGTAAGTTAAACATGTTAATTTTTTTTGCAGTGAAGGTAAATTACAGGAAATTTAGCTGTCGATATGAAAATGAAAGATTTGAATACAAATTAACTTAGCATCTGGTTCCACCTCTCGTTTACAGTCACATATTGCCAACTGTTAATTCTTCAACCAGATAAATCGAGTACTTTACAGGTGCAAGGTTAAATGGATATTTACTTAAACTTATCAATACACTCACAGCTTTCGTTGAAACTACTAATTATATAGATACTAAACACAGTAGCTCCAATAATATTTGCTCCTGAAGACGTCAGCAGGCATCGGCCCCGTAAACGTCGTCCTGCTTCCGGTCTTATATCTTTGTTGTGTTGTTTCACCTGGCACTGTTTCAATCAAATAGAAAATGTATGTATTCGCCGTTTTTTGTATCGTGTCTATTTTGTAGCTGGATGATTTCTCTTGGTCTGCATATTTGTTTCGTTGTGCAACATTCTTTGGTATTTTTTTAGAAAATTGTAAATTATTATTTGATTGTTTTAATAAAGTGAATTTATTCTCATCCAAACGAGTGTTGCATTTTCTCTTTATTGTTAGCCCATTATAATTTGATATCTGTTGTAACATATAGGATTTCATTAATTGTTACAATCAGAGAACTTTTAAAACCCATATAGTCTGTCTTATGAAAGAATTCCATTTTTGACAGTTGTAATGGCATCCCTTTTACAGCAGTTTCAAAGAAAAAAAAGCAATGCTTCCCTCTATCTCAGGTGATTACTGAAGGAACTAACTGAGCTGACCGGCAAACTATGCAGTATGTTTAAAAATGAAGTATTTTCCCGTAGCTCTGTGTGCACATGGCAATCTTCAAAACTGTCAAAAGTTGAAAAATATTACCTAATCTTTACTTATATAGCACAATTCGACAGTCAGCCGAGTGCGCTTTTGCACAAACCGAATGAGGCAGAGGCAAAAACAATTGTTATGTGTAGACGGTTTTAAAAACAAATGCGAACACAAGTGTAAAAAAAATGAAATTCTTTCACGAGACAGACTGTAAACAGTAAGATGTATGTTTTGGGCACTTTCAAGTACACTCTAAGGTTTTGCACTCAAATTCAGTAGATAAAGTTAATTATACAAATTATCAGTCATATTTGATTTCCCTTTGAAGATGTAATGTTTTGTTTGTGTCTGCTGGAAATTATTGTAATAACTACTTAGTAATTTCTGTATGGCAAAGCCAGTACAAGAAAATAATCACACTAACACGAGAAATACTAACCTGGTCGCGGAGAACATGCGTTGATAGTTCTGTTGGTTAGGGAAAACTAAAGTTGTTAGGAATCCACCTTAGGAGGTTCCAAGAAAATAAGACCGATTTTTATCGTGGAAGAAAGTGGACGTGTGACGAGAGGGCTCCAACCTGTGTCGTGAAGGCCAAGGTCTTGCTGACAATCACCCATGTCTGCCGGTCATCCCAGGAGGTGATAAGGAGCCGACGTCGAGGTTTCGTCTGGAAACATTGAAACTACTCCAGTAACCGAGATTGCTGTGTTGGCTAGAGTAGAGTCCTTCTCACCGAGATACGACGCTAAAGTTTTTATATTTTGGTCTTAAAAACCAATGTGCTGCAATATTGAGGTATAATTGAAGCGTTAGCCAAAAATTTTTATTTTGTCGTGAGCTTCTACAATACTCGCGAATACCCATCAAAATGCATTACCGCAAGACTTGCTAGTCGAAGACACGCTATTCGTTCAAAGACTTGAGTGGAGGAACTGTATAAATTTGAAACACTATTTACGAACTCTACGCTAGTAGTTACGTTTAATCGTACTGTTCACTTCTCATATTACAACTAGGTTAATTTCTTGTATATTCGCTAGGTAATTTAGCAATTCAACAAAGCCAACAGACATTTTACATTTGGACGATATTTATTCAATATTCGACAGTAAATTTTTTTCCGCTATCAAACATTTTGTACGCCACTTAATTACGTTAAGGAATAGTTTGTAACGTATCTGTGATTAAGCAATATTGAAGAAATCACTATTATAATTTAACATTATAATACTTAAACGCAGATATTCTAAATTTCTAATACGTAATATTGCATGTCACACTGGTAGCATAAAATTGATTTTTTTTTAACAAACGTATTTTTCATTTTTCTGCAGTTTTCGGAGTTTTAAAAGATGTGTCAGGTTCTTTTATTTACCTTTCCGTACGTTTTTAATTTTTAGACAACTTATTTTAAAATGTTCGAATTGTTGCATGCTGTGTTTCTGAGGGCAGAATCGACACATTGGGAGAGAGTTCGCTATTGGTCGTGCTAGAGGAAGGTGCTATGGTTGTGGAGATAGACTGGTGAAGACATCTTGGTGACGTCAGAGTCTACTGTGAGGCGGCAGGCGGCTACCTTCGGAGCAGTGTTGGACGAACCAAGATGACTGCTGCGGCGGACTGACGGGCGAAGAAGGAGGTACGCGACGGGAGTCGAACCGAAGACCTCAAGAGTGAAGACAGCGGTGCACTCGGGGTGCTGCGCAACACACGACGATTCATCACCACGGCGGACTATTAAAGTTGTACACTGTCACTACTTGAAAGACTGTTAATTGTATATATGACTGAATTTTATTGAGATTTGTACTGTTTAATTAATTGATGGTAGACATTTTTTGTGCTTTAATTGTCAAAGTTAATTAACGTGTCTGTGACACAGTGGTAATTGTGTGCATAACTAATTGTGTTGTGAGAGTTATAGTTGATTACTGTTTTGTGTATTTCGTAGCTTTGTGAGCTATTAAATCCAGTACTTAATTTAACTCTTTTATTTATAA
>PNEQ01002292.1:62107-127019 GCA_003012365.1 Medauroidea extradentata | reverse complement strand
GGTTTATGTCTCAAACTTGTAACACTGGTGTCAGAAGTGGGATAGAGGCATAAAGTAAATTTAATAATAAATTCTATTGGTTGAATCATTGCACACAATTACTATTTAGTTAAATTGAGCCACTTTATAATTTTTTTTATGTTTAATTTCAATTGTAAATGTGAATGTTTACAAGAAGCATGTCAGCGGAAATAGAAGCACTAAAGGCCCTCATTGAGGGGATGAGTGGCCAATTAAGTGGACAAATAAATTCAGTAAATGAAAATGTAAATAAGAAAATTGAGAATGTTAGTAATCTTGTAGATAGTGTAAATGAAAATGTTGATAAGAAAATTGATAGTGTAAATGAAAATGTAGATAAGAAAATTGATAGTGTAAATGAAAATGTAGATAAGAAAATTGATAGCGTAAATGAAAATGTAGATAAGAAAATTGATAGTGTAAAAGATAGCGTAAATGAAAACATAAATAAGCAAGTAGATAGTGTAAAAGAAATGGTGTACCAGGAAATAGATGCTGTAAACGAGAAGGTAGGCAGCATAAAGGAATAAATAGGCAGTGTAAAGACAGAGATGGAGTATGTGAAAAATAGCATGCAGCAACAAATGGATGAGCTGAGGAAGGAGTGTCAAGAACTTCTCCATGGTAAAGAAGGTGGCCATCTTGTTACCGGAGAAGACATGGTCAGTGCTGAATCAACACCTGAAGGCGGCAAAGAGAAGTTCACGAAGTTTGAAACAGGCTGTAGTGTGATTCACAACCAGGCAGAAAATGGGCTGCAACACATTGGTGTGTCTAGTGTGCCTGCATCGAACATTGGAAAGGGGAGTTCTGTCAAGCCTGCTCCTTACGATGGCCAGACTCCGTGGCGAGAGTACCAAAACCAGTTCGAGATTGTGGCAACCATAAATGGTTGGTCTGACCAGCAACGAGCCTACTATCTTGCAGCTGTGCTGAGGAGACCTGCCCTCAGTATACTCCAGTCGCTTCCAGAACAACAACGTCTGGAATACTCGACATTAGTTACTGCCCTGGAGCTGCGCTTCGGAGACAAGTACTTACGACATGCCCACCATGCTCAACTAAGAAGCCGCACCCAGAGACTAGGAGAGCCACTGCAAGAATTGTGGCAGGACATTGTGCGACTCGCCCATTTGTCACTCGAGGAGTGTCCAGAACAGGCACGGGATATCATAGCTGTCGGCTCTTTCATCGATGCCATCGCCGATGTAGAGGTGCGCCAAGCAGTTCGCCTGGCAGCTCCAAGAACTATGCAGGATGCCCTGGCCAGAGCACTGGAGGTCGAATCTGCAAGAGGGCCATCAACTCGGCATGCTGTTAGGGCAGTCGCACTGTCATCCTACGAGAGAGACAACAGCCTAGAGAACATCCTGAAGAGAATGGAAACCACAATAAATGCAATGAAGAACAAATTCACTCCGAATACACCCCGCCCTCGACAACAGGGGCGACCATGCTGTTGGGAATGTGGAGAACCCGGACACCTCAGAGCCCAGTGTCCACGATGGTTACAGAAGAACAGAAGCCAAGAGCAGGATGAGGCTGCCCGATCCGGCCAGTCCTCGGGAAACATGTAAGCACCGATCTTAAGGGGCTAATGCCGGTGGCTGCAGGAGTTAAGGCCCTAGTATTTCTTCGAGTATGCTCAGTGAAACAAGATTTTAATGCAATCTTAGTGGAGGGCAGTCTGGATAATGTTTCTTGCCATATGGTTGTAGACACTGGAGCAACCATTACTGTCGTCAGACCAGACATCTTGGGGCCTTATCCCCAGCAGTCACGGGGCCATAATTACAGACAAAGCTTTCTGACGACAGTGACAGGCGAGACCACACCAGTGAAGGGGAAGAAAAAGGTACAGTTGAAGATGGGTGACCTCTGCATTGAGCTCGAAGTGTACATAGCCAACATAGAAGATGAATGTTTATTGGGCTTGGATGTGTTGCGCAAGTTAGAGTGCTGTATAGATACTCGGTCGGGAGTACTAAGGGCCGGTAACCGAGAACTGGTAATGATGCCAAGAAGCGAACTATCCACGCCAACCATCTGCCAAGTGGTCTGTTGTGAGACATTTGTTTTGCCAGCATCCAGTGAGATTGTAATCCCAGCCCGGTGTCGAGGCAATTTTGTGCGGCGTGTAGCTCTGGTCGAACATATGAGAAGAGGAAGCAGCTTACCTGATGAGGTGGTGGTAGCAAGAACATTGGTTTCGCCGAGTTCTGGAAATTTACCTGTTCGAATGGTTAACTTGTCAAACAAGCCAATCCAGCTTGAGGAAGGGGGCATAATATGTGTGTGCAAACAAGTCTCCCAAATAACTACAACCAACAAAGAAGCTATGAAGTCAGGCGACCTTATTGGGCCTATGCCAGAACCGCTCAAGGAACTACTGACTAGAACTGGAGAAAACCTGAACTGGAGACAAGAAAAGGCTGTAGCAGAACTTCTGAAGAAAAACAAGAGAACTTTTTCATGTGGGCCACTTGACCTTGGCAGAACATCCGCTGCACAACATCACATTGATACAGGAGAAGCTAGGCCAATCAAGCAACCCCCAAGACGACTACCTCTGGCTACACAAGAGACTGTGGATGGCATCTTGAAAGAAATGAAGGACTTGGATGTGATCGAGCCGTCGGTCAGTCCTTGGTCATCACCTGTTGTGTTAGTTAAGAAGAAAGATGGGTCCACAAGATTTTGCGTGGATTACCGCCGACTGAATGATGTGACCAAAAATGACTGCTACCCCCTCCCCCGGATTGATGACACACTGTACAGCTTGACAGGGTCACAATGGTTCTCTACACTTGACATGAAGAGTGGCTACTGGCAATGTGAGGTGCCGCAAGAGGACAGGGAGAAGACAGCCTTCTCTGTGCAAGGGAAAGGAACTTGGCAGTTTAAAGTCATGCCGTTTGGGCTATGCAATGCCCCTGCTACCTTCGAACGACTAATGGAAAAGATCCTACCTCTAGATATTTGCCAAGTTTACTTAGATGAAATCGTGGTCACAGTTAAAACATTTGAAGAACACATTACCAGATTAGATTCCGTGTTCCAGAAAGTGGCTGCTGCAAATCTGAAGCTGGTTCCCAAGAAGTGCCACCTTTTCCAAAAGAAAGTTAGTTTCCTAGGGCATGTGGTATCAGCTGATGGAATCCAGACTGACCCAGGGAAAACCAGGGCAATAAAAGACTGGCCACAACCAACAGACAGGACACAGGTGAGGAGCTTTCTGGGACTTTGTGCTTATTATCGGCGATTTGTACATGGATTTGCTACGATTGCCAAGCCACTACATTAGCTTACTGAAGCCAAAAGAAAAAACCTGTGGACGCCGGAATGTGAAGCATCTTACAGAAAATTAAAAGAAGTTTTAATGTCACCTCCAGTTTTGGGCTTCCCCGATAATGAAGGCGAGTTTATATTGGACACATACGCGAGTGATGTAGGCATCGGTGCTGTGCTATCACAGGTTCAAGATGGAGTAGAGAAGCCGCTAGAATATATCAGCAAAGTGCTGCAGAAACCAGAGAGAAATTATTGTGTCACTCGCAGGGAGCTATTGGCAATGGTGAAGTCCATATCACATTTCCACCACTACTTATATGGCAGACACTTTACTTTGCGAATAGATCAAGCTGCTCTACGCTGGCTACTGAACTTTAAGAATCCCGAAGGACAAATAACTCGATGGATACAACACCTTCAAGAATACAACTTTGATATACAACACAGTGCTGGTCGTTCCCATAATATGTGCAGATGCATTATCCCACAGGCCTTGTGATGCCAATTGTCGCCATTGCGAATGGCAAGAGGAGAAAAGTGGAGGAGTGCGGTATGTTAGAACAACAAGGCTTCAGGCATCAACAGCCGATAGTTAAGTTCTCCTGGACTGACGACAAGATAAGAGAAGAACAACAAAGTGACCCAGACTTGTGCCCAATACTGGATTGGAAAGAGCAGGACCACCGGCCAGAATGGCAGGAGCTATCTGAAAAGAGTGCTACAACTAAGGCACATTGAACACAGTGGAATTCACTTGTTCTAAGGAATGGTGTCCTCTACCGGAACTGGGAGAGTGCGGATGGCAGACATGAACACCTACAGTTGGTCCTCCCAGAGAACAAGGTCCCAGAGGTACTGAAGGAGCTCCATAATTCAGTGTCAGGCGGTCATTTTGGCATTACTAAGACATTCAACAAGGTTCGAGAGAGATTTTACTGGCTTCATTGCCGTGAAGATGTCGACAGATGGTGCCGAATGTGTGACGACTGTGCCGCAAAGAAAGGTCCGAGGGTCAGAGGCCGAGGTCGTCTTCAGAAGTACAATGTCGGTGCCCCATTCCAGAGAATGGCGGTTGACATCTTGGGTCCCTTGCCGATAACCGAGAGAAACAATCAGTACTTGCTGGTGGTGCAGGACTACTTCACCAAATGGCCAGAGGTTCTTCCCATACCTAATCAAGAAGCCAGCACGGTGGCTGATGCACTGGTCGAACATGTGTTCTCAAGGTTCGGGGTGCTATTTGAACTTCACTCGGACCAAGGGCGGAATTTCGAAGCGGCCCTTTTCCAAGAAGTGATTAAGATAATGGGTATAAAGAAGACCTGAACCACTCCGCTACATCCACAGTCTGATGGAATGGTCGAACGCCTAAATCGCACCCTGGAGCAGTACCTATCCATCTTTGTATCTGATAATCAAAAGGATTGGGACTCCAAAGTACCGCTGTTTCTGCTAGCATACCGCTCTGCCATTCATGAAGCAACTAAGGTGACACCGTCAAGAATGCTGTTTGGAAGAGAGCTCCGTCTCCCGAGTGACCTGATGTTCGGACGACCGGCGGAGGAAGACCAGATTGCATCTCCAGTGTATGCCAGCGAGTTACGTCGCAAGTTGGTTCACACTCACAACTTTGCCCGGCGACACCTAAAGATCAACACCGACAGGATGAAGACTCGCTACGATAGGAATGCACCAGATGAAACATTTCAAGAAGGTCAGCTAGTGTGGTTGTACATCCCTCAGAGAAAGAAGGGGTATTGTCCCAAGCTGCAGAAGAATTGGGAAGGCCCTTATGAAATAGTGAAGAAGATCAATGATGTTGTGTTTCGAATTGTTCTTCGAGGCTCTCGGATGAGAGGACCTAAAGTTGTACACATCGATAGATTAGCCCTCTACGATGGACCTGAGGCTGTTGTGTCTGTTCGGGACGAACAGACTTAATGAGGGAGCAGTGTTGCATGCTGTGTTTCTGAGGGCGGGCTGGATGGGGCCTGTGTCGAAACACCTTCGAGGACTGGCCCATGACTCAAAGCCCGAGTGTCTCATAGTGGGAATCCCGCCGAAACTACATCATAGATACCTGTCCCAACTCCGTTTTTGCAATGTGAAGCGGCCTACGTGACTCGAATCTCGTCCGAAACATGATGAAATATCTAATTTTAGACCCCTGTAATGCGACCGTTTCGAGGAGTATAAAACCGCAGAATCGGCACATTGGGAGAGAGTTCGCTATTGGTCGTGCTAGAGGAAGGTGCTATGGTTGTGGAGATAGACTGGTGAAGACATCTTGGTGACATCAGAATCTACTGTGAGGCGGCAGGCGGCTACCTTCGGAGCAGTGTTGGACGAACCAAGAGGACTGCTGCGGCGGACTGACGGGCGAAGAAGGAGGTACGCGATGGGAGTCGAACCGAAGACCTCAAGAGTGAAGACAGCGGTGCACTCGGGGTGCTGCGCAACACACGACGATTCATCACCACGGCGGACTATTAAAGTTGTACACTGTCACTACTTGAAAGACTGTTAATTGTATATATGACTGAATTTTATTGAGATTTGTTCTGTTTAATTAATTGATGGTAGACATTTTTTGTGCTTTAATTGTCTGTGACACAGTGGTAATTGTGTGCATAACTAATTGTGTTGTAAGAGTTATAGTTGATTACTGTTTTGTGTATTTCGTAGCTTTGTGAGCTATTAAATCCAGTACTTAATTTAACTCTTTTATTTATAATTATAAGACCTCTATCCCAAAAGAACTCATGGGAATTGCCCACATATGAGGTTTATGTCTCAAACATGTAACAGTATGTTATGTGCGTCATTTGTGATAAAATGCAAGTTTATACTGTTCGCCTAGTCTACACTAATAATTAAACTTTTTTATTTTGGCCTCAGACGTTAACATTTGAGCTATTAAAGAATGGAAGAAAAATACAAATTGGCTGGAAGAGAAAAATGCCCGGCTTCAAAACTGCTACCGAATTTTTGCATGTGGAAATCGTGCCGGACGATGCCATGGTTGGCGAGTTTTCTCGGGGATCTCCCGTTTCCCTCTCTCCGTCATTCCGGTACTGTTCCCTACATCATGTCACACCTCACCAGCGTCCAAGAGATGGATGTTAAGTACTGACCAAAAATCTACCACTGTAGGCAACGAAGAAATTCGGTAGCAATGCCAAACAAACCAGATATAAAGAAATGCATTAATAATTCTGTCCACAAAAGCATAATAACTTGTGTATCTGTGGTTGAAAAAAAATGTGGTTGTAAAAAGCAGCAAAATGATGTGTGATGTTCACAATATGTGATTTCATTAATTTCTGCTCAATTGTCGAAGATTATTTTAATTTTAATAAACCGGCTCCAAGCAAATATATTTTACCAAGTGTCCCAGACCTTCCGTACCAGCTCTCTACCTTGCAAGCCATATGCCCGATCATAGACCTATTCCGGTAAAATTTGCTGTAGGCAAAGCTTCAAGGACGTATCAGGTGAAACAGGAGGAAACGAAGTCGACTTCTTAATGCCAAATGCACACAGTTAGTATCGTTGATAAAGTTCGTAAAATTGGTCACATTTTGACTGGAATAGTTTTTTATATGTTTTGACCTGTGTGATATCAGAAAAACCTAGCGTTGACGCAATGAACAACACATGTGAATCGTAACCGAAGCAATAATTGCTAGATTTAGCAACAATGCCTACAGTTGAGAAGTTGCAATAAACATCGCGTGCAATTAAAGTGGAAATAACAATTTTATTATTATATGGAAACAGCATAAATCTAACATTACTTCCTTATTCTCGATGAACGTAAAGGGCCGCGGTGGCTGCATTTGTGCCAACCCCCGTAGCTCAGTTTGTTGAGCGGCCGACTTTGGTGCGAGGGGTTCTGGGTTCGATTCCCAGGTCTGGCTGGGTCTACATTTGTGTTCGTCCAAATGGTCTCAAAAACTGTCTCTAAACAACTGTCTCATGAATGTTACTCGGGGTTACTCAAATAATTCACATTAAAGGGGAGAAATGTTTGGTACAGTGGCGAGGCGGAAGCCACTCGCCTCCCGCCAAGGCGACCCGGGTTCGATTTAAAGCGGGGTCGGTCCCCGGATTTTCGCGTGTGGGACTCTTGCCGTTGGTCGGCGGGTTTTCTCAGGGATATTCCGTTCCCCCGCCCTTTCATTCCAGTGCTACTCCATACGCACTTCATGTCACCTCTCACCAACGTTAAAGACCTCGATGTTAAGTGCTGACCAAAATCTCTCACTCATTATATGAATGTACTAGCTATTTATTGTAATTTTTCATTCTCTTTTTAGCGAAACCGTGCCCCTTTACGTGCAATTTGAACAACGCCAATTCGACGATATCAAATAATATCTGACTTACTACACTCGTTCAAAAAGACGAGCTTTGCCAGCAGGAGACGCAAAATAGAATTGCGTGCATATCTTCCATATATGTGACATTGCTCATATCTAACAAGATCACCTGTGAGAACAATACCTTAACTGATTTTAGAATAAAACACAAATTAAAATGTATCCAACAGTTGACTAAAGTTTAAGAAAGGTACTAAACCATTACTGTAATATTTATTTTATCAAAAATTTAAAAAATCCCGTTTTAAGAACATTAGACAGTCAATCGTATTAAAATTTACTTGGAATAAATTACTGTCAAAATGTTTTTGTAAGTTTATATAGTTGTGTCAGAGTTGCTAATGTCGCATTGTAAGTTTCTTATTTTAATTTATATTACAAATTTTCGATTAGTTGTATATTTCTGACGAATAAACCCTATGAACACAAAGGAAATTTATATCGTATTCACATTGTTTAATTGTTTTCGCTCGTATTAATAACAACAACTTTGTATATTCATGAGTATAAAATAAATAATAATGTTAGAACAGAAGACGTTTGACAACGTTATTTCTACGTCATTCATCAGATGTGGCGGCTTGTAGCACAGTAAAAAGAGGCTGCACATACTGAACCTTGATGTGATTACACTAGTGGCTTCAACATAAACGTTACACTGAGTTTTAACATTCCTCTACGTCCCACGCAATGTAAGCTACCGATATGATGTAGTTGTAAGACAATATCTCTGCATTTGAGAAGACCAAAGTTTGGTTCCGTCAGATTATCATGATTTGAACTTTATTCAACGATTAAAGCTCTAATTATCTCTCTGTCTACGATATGTCAGGCCCTACTTCTACCCACGCAGTGTAATCAATGTGGAATTTAAGTAGTCAAATAATATACGACCATACAAGAATATGGAACAAATTAAAAACATTAACCTAGTAACGTCAATAATTGCAAAAGATAGATGCAGGCTTTACACAAGTGGGGTTTCTTGGAGTTTTCCCGTTTCTCCACTCTTGCAATTTCGTCGCTGTTCCATGCTCACACGTCATTTCACGCTTCACTAGCCCTGAAGATTTCACTGTTAAAGGAGGACAAAAATTGTATTTGCTTCGGTAAGTGAAAATTTAGTAACGATATTCATTTCCCAAGCCCTTTTGTTCTGTAATCACCTCCATTTTTGTCGATGATGTTGAGAAATTAAGATCAGGAAGGTAAAATGTTTCTGGCGACATATGGTAAACCAAAATATTTTAAGGAGTAGCGCTCGGCCGCGCACAGGGGGTGTGATGGACATTGTCCCGTCCACCTCCCTCCATTATTTCTTGAATGACTCCCCGCGATAAACAGAGCTGCCTCTTCCTCTCTTATCACCGACGTTACAGGCCGACTTGCAGGGAGGGGGCCGGCTGGCTCCACCCTCCATCCTTAAGGAGAACATGCCTGGGCCATCATCGAATGTTGCCATAATGCCTGATAGTCTCACGGTAACGATGTTTCATCCCCGAACTGTTGAAGCCTTTAGCCATTAGCCTGTGCGTGTCAGTGGCGGAGGTTTCTCGACATTAAAGCGACATTGGTGAAGACGACGGTGGTGGCGACGGCAAGAAGCGGCGAGGGATACGAGGATAAGACCAACAAAAGGCGTGTGTACTGCGGTGGAACGGTTGGAGCATGATTGGACGGTGCATGTGCGAGTGAGAGATAGACGAGCAGGTTAAACTATTCCTGTAAATAAGGAAAGATTTGTGTAAAGTTATGTTCAAGGATAACAGTGACCTATGAAATCTGAAGACTGTTTTGTGTGCAAGAGATGACTAACGGTAAATAATAATAGCACACCTTAACCTTCAGATTATTATATTGTATCTGGATAATTGTTCTATTACTACTGTAGATTATTTTATAAGGTTTGGAAAGAATTAGTAAATTTGTTTCTTTTCTTAAATTTAAGTCCCGTATCACGAAAGAACCATGCTACGCCCAGGACTTAAAAAGTGTTACAATATGAAAGAGAGAAACGCCAGGAACCATCACATATATGCAGTCCTGGTAGAACAAATCAGCACCGAATGTTCGAACTAACAAACGCTAGCCATCTCTCCAAAATTGATATAGGTATAGGAAAAATGATTTCTTAATTCAAAAAATTAAAAATAGTGAGCAGGATGATACGAATATTTTCGAGTTACTGTCTTAACGAACGTCACATTATTTGTAAGTGTGTCGATGCAGTTACTGACGAAGTGCTGAACTGTGAATTAAACAAGGTAGGTATACCCTATTCATTGTACGCTTTGTTTATGTACCCAATATCATAGGCAGAGAGAACACTGCGTGTCTCCTTGGAATCTGAAAATGCGGGTAATTATCTACATTTCTATTTTAGTCTCACAGGAATTGCTGTCAGCGTGTGTGTAGGAAAGCGAATGATATTTCATATTTTAACATCACGAAAATTTATCTTAGTATGGACTAAAGGTTATGTAGTATGTGTGCTGGCTTGTGAGTCGCTGGCGCAGATAAGTTCATCTTCGTTAACACAACATCTAGCATGGAGTATTTTAGTAAAGGGTAAGTTTAAACGTTGTTCGGATCCCATTTTTTAATAAATTTTTTTATGTGTAGGCCTATAGTTAATCACTTAATATCCTAATTATTTTTATCATAGTCTTTTGCTTAGTGAAATGTCTCTTCGACTTGATGATTTATATATATATATATTTATTCATTTATTTATTACAAAAATATTAAAGTGCCTGCCAAACAGTCTTATTAGACCACACCAGGAAGGCACTACATTATATATATATATATATATATATATATATATATATATATATATATACACAGCAATGAATAAATCCCAGCACGGAATGTCTAATGATCTCGTCGATGAGCCGTAGAACTCGCTTTACCTTACCCAACAAGGAATCCTCAAAGTCTTTTACATCTTTAAAATAAATGCATCCTTAAAAAACATTACATCCGGAATAAACAATAGTAGAGTATATTTCTATATGTTCGTAGGTGATTTGGAAGTATACACATTCAGCATATTGTCATCCGAATTTCAAATTAAACTCAAAATATTTGTTTAACAGTATTGCCTGGTTTGACTTCTGTGAGAATTTGGTATAGGGAAACCCATACTAATGAAATTGCATTTGGAGAAGCCAGTTTTGAAGATAAATTCTTCAAACAAAAACCAATTTGTGATAAATGTAATTGTGAATCACTGTCCAGAGCAAAATATATTAATTTGGTTTTACTTTTATTAAATCGTGTTGTTAAACTTTCAAAATTTTCCATAAATCAGAATATACATTTTGGTACAAAAGGCTTCAGACAAGAAGTATGTATTTTTGTACACAAAAAAGTCAGTGGTGGCATATATCTATTTTAAACAGGAACCTCAACAAAATCGATATTGGTAAAATAATATTTGGTGCAGGGGCAAAGTGTACAGGAGAGCGAAGATACCATTGCTGGGAAGATGACCGTTTACCGGGCGCAAAGGGCGAGAGTTGCCGACTCTGTCAAGGAGCGCGAAGAGATAAGCAGTAAGATAATCCCCTGAGGATGTACGAAATAAATATGTGATGGAGCGGAAAGGTGGCATTTTTCCTTGACCTTTTCTACATTTTCTTTTACGACAAGTAGCCTGAGAAAATTCCACCGACACCGATACTTATTCAAGTTCTTGTCTCCCCCCCCCCCTAATTCCACTTATGGCTTACTCCTAGATAGCTCACGTAGTGGAAGAGTGCAATGGTTATAGCTGTGTAGTGTGGGCAGCTACACGAAATACTACCCGCGCAACAGAAGGCTATAGGCCAACCAGGCAACAGTGTTAAGCACAATTTTTAAAAGAGATAAATGTTGTTAGACGTTAAGTCATATGTTCTAAGATGACCTCTTGTATTTATCATGTGACAAATTTGGCAGTGATCAGTTAGTTAGCTTCCTAGCTATTAAAAAAAATAATTGTTCATAAACTAACATCCTTCGAAATGACGGCCCTGCCGCGCGGCATCTCAGAGTCCCCGGCGTGTATGCATTTTTCGTCGTAATCGTCATGTACGCCACAGTAAAACAGTAGCAAACTCATCCCAACTTACGGCGTTACTTCTGCTAGTACGTGCGTCGACACAGTATCAGCCTCGTTATAATATTTATATCTTTACGAACGAAAATCGCGTACTCATCAGGGACTCACAGAGCTTTTAAAAATTCTAATGTTTACTCGCGTCACGAACACTTGAAAATGGCAAGTTTTGTTACTCACAAGTCTTGTAGCTGGCAAGTCTTGTTACTGACAAGTTTTCCGAGATACGTGAAATACTTGTCCGTTACAACTTGTAACTTAGTTACAAGTACTTGTTACCAACACTTGTTACTGACAAAGCTTGTAGCTTTGTGAAACGGGTCCCTGGTCTGGACACTCGCCTATCTGCCAGTGTATTTTGCTTGACCCCCTTGTTTGGCTACAGTTCATTAAGTAAATAAAGATTGCTGGAGCTATGCTTTAGGATTGTGAGCGAAGGAAGTATTTAATAAACTGATAAAAAATACGTTTTGATAAATAGTTTATCTTAATAATATAAACACTGGAAAAAAAGTGGGAGGGAAGTGGGCGGAGTTTGAGTCCGACCGCCCTGACTGCAGCACCAAAAACACATAACACTCTAGGTAACTTGGTGAACTGCTGCCAAACAACATTCGGGTCAAGTTTTTAGGCGAGTGTCCAGACCTGTTCTTCTACGGCCGTGCCTCAAACTCATAAATGTAACCTTTCAGGGATGATGAATTAACTATATATTACCCATAAAAGCTATAAATCCAGCATTCACATTTTCATTTGAGGAATTCGAAACCATTGAAAAGATAAAAGTAAAGGTACCGTAAAGTGGGTATACTTTGCACCAGCATGGGTAACCATTCACCATCAAAAATATTTGTTTCAGGTCGTTTGGTGGAATAAAGGCACATCACGACTGGGTATTTAAAAATTATAATGTAATACCATCGAACACAATCACTTGTCTTTCAACTATCAGCATAGAAAATACATTTTTGGTGGTGCAAAGTTACACATGCTGGTGCAAAGTATACCCAGTTTACGGTAATGAGTTTCAGAGGGAAGAAAATACTCAAGCTAATGAATATTTATCTGATATGACATTTGCGTCAATCATCCTCGGTACACGACATAGATGAAAACACTTCAGAGTATTACGACGACATGTAACAACAGAGAAACATAAATTTTAATTCCAAGAAAACGATGCACATTTTTTTTTTAAATTTATGTTTACATGTTTTTAAATTACCTATGATTTAAATATACCAATTTTCAGTTAGTCGCTTTAATGTTACATCAAATTTTGTACAAGAACAATATAGAAAAGTCAGAAGAAAAACAGGAGACGTGTTATACAATTCCAGTTCACACCGATATGAACTCTGTACCTTCCACAGTAGCACATTGCTATACAGGTATTTTTAGTTTTATATTTTGTTATTTATAAAATGAAATGTAAACATGATTTTAGAATAAAGTTATGATCTACTAGTTATTATTTTGATAAGATAAAATTTAAAAGGTTTATAAACACATTTAGTTACTACTAGCCTAAGAGAAATGCAGTCCGCAGATGTATAACCACCATGGAAAATAGGATATAAGAATGTGAATTTTGCTAGTGTTTCCAATTCACGCCGTTGATAAAACTCTCGCGCTTTAACAATGCTAAAGAAGCTGTACTATACCATACTGTCCTTTTACGATATTTGGTTACATTTCATTGGTTAACGTAATGCACCATGTTGGCTTAGATTTCACTGTAACTGAGCAATTAGCAAACGCAAAAACGAGATAATCGTAACCCTGGTATCACGACCACTGAGACGTGCCTATCAGATTATCAAGCCTGAGGAAATGTTTCAATACGATTTTTCAATATGATACAAGAATAATGTCGTGTACCTATCTGCCACCGTAAAAGTGCATATAAGCTGCGGACCATATGCAAGTATATACTACACATATTCTATTATTTCTGCCCTTCTGCTGACGCGGCAATGTTGTGCGCACAACCTCTGCACACGCCGGCCTCGGCTGCCTACACGTAAACGTGGCGACTGAACACCCACGCTGCCTTCGATACATTTATCAGCTACGTAGCGTGTGTGGTAAACGCTGAAAACTCCAAATTAAATAAAACTTTTTGAAAGTCAATTAAAAAAAAGAAAAAAACTGCAAAACAACAATCCTCGATAGTGATATTTGCCTAATTTATGAGCAAACATTCACCCAGAAGAATGCATTTGTTAAGCGTAATCTCTTGCACCGCAATTAATTGTACGAGATTCCGGCGTCAGAGATTGTTCTTCAGATATACGTTACTCAGGAAAAATTTGCTCTCAGAAAGTTGATAAGAACTAGTGTCAAGGATTGCTGTCTTTTATTATCCAAACTTAGTGGCGTCCAGAAACCCACAACTTTAAACACATGCATTAAGGCTCTTTCATTTATTTCAAATAATTGCAATTAACTCAAATATTTTTTAACCAAATGCTTTGAAAAAAAAAACTTTGAGAGTGTGTACGGTCATACAATACACAATTTTGGCATAGCGTTTTTTCAAAATAAGGAACCATTTGCTAGCAAAAAGTAATTTTGCTTTATTTTGGCTTATTTTGACAACAAAATATGTGACATGTCAGGGGCAACAATCTAAAAATCCGTTTGGTGTATTGTAACAGAAAAATTCAACTAAAAACGATGATATATCTTCTAAGTGTTAACTGTACGATGAATTTTTGGTTTACGAAATGTTCACGTTAAAAAAAAATCATTTTCTAAACCACTGCAAATATAAATAGCGAGGCCTTAAGCGCTGAATCTAGTATCATGCCCTCTTATATCCGTTCTGAAAAAAAAAATGTGTTTAATTATTATCTGTATAAAATATGTTCAACTTAAACAATTAATTCCTATGACTTTAAAATAGTTTACTTCCTATAGTTTTTACATTATGAAATATACAATCTTAATGTTGCAGTATTTGGCACATGTAGTAAAACCTAATTAACTTGCAAAAACAATTAAATGGTTCATCCAGAAAAAAGATGACACGACGTAGCCCAAATTACTCATAAAATAGTATTTTCAAATGTAATGTAAAAATTATGAAAATTTGTCCTACTATTACAAATTATAAAACGCAGAAAAATGTTCCGGGTTGACGTAAGAGAATTCATAAAACACCTCATGGGATATGTAGGATCTGATTCCGTGAGTTAGCTTTTAACATGTCTAATTTATAAAAACCTCAATTTTTTTAATTAAGCATATCACGATGCAAAACCAATAAGATATACAAATTAATTTCATATGACTAATAGTATTAATGACACTTTCAATGAGTTTCAACATATTTGTTACAAACATTGAAGAATTAAGTTTTGCTGCAGAACATTAGCCTATGTTGGCTGTCGTTCAGTCTGACGATTTTGATGTATTTGTGAATGTCTCACGCTATTTTACAGTTATTCTACAGCTCTGACCTTTTGACCTGCAGACTTTCAAATACGCAAGTTCACACAAACGTATAGGTCTATATTATTCCAAATCTAGAGATAATTATTTTCTAGGTTTGGTTTTATTTTCTCTGGGTGGGGGGATAAAGAGGAAGAAATATGTACCGAAAATAGAGTGCAAATAAGATTTATTTTTATATTATATTTTATTACCTACGTCTGAATTTCATGTAAGTGTAACATTCATATAGAAACACATTAGCATGCTTAATTTTCTGACTATTACATTCCTCATCTGTTTCAATTATTTTGTGATTTTATTTGCTGACCTTTCAATTTTTATTATATTGTCTCTTTATGGCTTGTTAACACGTTAAACTGTCTGAATAAATAAATTGCGTATGTAAACTAAACTTTGTGGTTATAAAATATTTTGCTTCAATACAGAAAATAATCTCTATTTGCATCAAATAAGACGTAAATGTGTATTTTGGTCTCTCTTCAGTCGCCTCTGCTAATATGGATCGTTGTATGGGAACTCCGGATGATTAAAAGTTCTGGAAGAAAATTAAAACAAAAATCACTTACCAAGCTTTTTTTATATAAATGCATGCTAAATAGAAAAGGAGGCAATCAAAATCATTTATTGAAAGCAACGATAAGAATATAACTGCAATATAAGTTATATTCTTGTCTAGCTAGTGAATTCCATGCATTTTACATTTTAACGTAGACATACGCCTAAGAAGATCGCTCAAAACAATAAATCAAACCAATTGGCCACAATAGGATGCAACATTTTATTTGTAAGAAGTAAAAAATTTTTACGTCAGCAAAAATTGAATTCAAACATGGTGTTATGATCGATAAAAATGAAACAAGAAACGTCGAAATAAATGTGAAAAAACATCCCGCACCAACAACAGCCATCTTACAATTACAAGGTGCGCGGCCGATTGGGAAACAGCTCGACTGTCATTAATTGTGTGTGTGTGCGCGCGCGCTTGGTGTGTGCATACACACACAGGTAGTTCATTAAAAAACACCGACAAACAGCAGCAGATGATTCCTTGCGATATATGGAGCAGGAAAAATACTAGAACTTCTGAACTTAAACGTAACATTAAGCCTGTGTACATCAAACAGGAAAATTCTAATTCCCTCATAATTTGGAAACTGATCACCGCTTGCTGATAACATTCAAAATGTAGCTTCACAATAATGCGACCGACAAACTAACAGCAAATGCAAACTGGTTACTTTCCCCCCTTTCAAGAAAAAAAAAACTAATAGCTAAGCTTAGATTTCATACAGTATTTGTACCGTCAGAATATTCTAGCACTAGAAAGTGAATTCTAAAGTACTGTGACCTATGTAACAAAAATTGTCCTCTTGAAGCGACCCATCGTTTTTGTACAAATAGAACGTACCTGAATCTAGGGCGCCATGCTACAGAATCTAACGCGTAGGCAATACTACGTACCTGCGAGTTTTAATTCCCGCCGCGCCATCAATGGTGGTTATTCGCTATTATGACTACATTAAATAGCTCAAATAACCGTATCCAAGACTTTGTTCCTGGCACTCTGTCGCTGCATCTGAAGTTGTATGCGTCATTTTAAGGAACAGTGTTAGAATTTCGCAGATGAAATTAATTATTTCGTCGGTACAATGCTCATAGTAAGACATTTATATGTGGTTCGGTATAAAGTGAGAACTTTAGGAATCCTACTTACTTTTTCCTTACAAATAATTTACAGTTTCCTGCCTCTTTTTAATGCAAACAAAGCAAGCTAAGTAACATTAAAAATATATAATTTGTATCATAAATTTTTTAATTATTATTCTAAGCAAGATGGTTTCCAAAAGTGCTCACTTGATCGCGAACCACCAATAATCCGTGTGTGTAACTTTGACACAATGAAGTTGTCAAATGTGAGTTACCACGTTTCACATATCAGTTACGCGATTTCATGTAAGTAGTGATATGTCAAACCATTTTTTAAACTGTATGTTACGTACGATTTATATTTAACAGGTACCACATAAGCATGTGAGAATGTCATACCGTTGTAACACAAGCAGTGCAACACTTGGTATGAAAACCAAAATTAACTGTCTAATGTAGCGAATGTCTTTACCCATCTAATATAAATACTCGTAAAAACGCCACCCACAGTAACGTTAACTGTAATACAAATGCTAGGGGAGGCCAACCTCCTCCCACATTATCGCATACTACATTTGTGATGAGCCGAATACGAACATTTTTAGGGCTAGTGATTTATTGAGCAGTCTGACGTATACAGAATGTTGCAAAATTTCATGTCAATATTTTGGGGCAACAATCCTCACGTGTAGATGAATAATAAAATGTTATGTGGAGATAGGTCCGAAAGCGCACTGTTTCTGCGCTACAGTTCGCAATACACGACGTATGGTTAATAACGCGTGGGCAGGATCGCGTTGCTGTGGGGCGTCATTACAGCAGTCACAACATGTTGCTATGCCACACACTACACCACGAACACACAGACTGCTGAGGTAAAGATATTTGCAGTAAATATTCACCAATGTATGTGAATAAGAACACGTATATTACTTAGTATTGCATACTACACATCAGCCTCTGTATCATAGGGCTCAAGCTTCATGAATTATTCGCACGAAAATGATGGGCCCTGGACAGTCGCTACTAGACGGCCAGTTTTCTTACTTAGGTCACATTCCTACAAAATTCACATTCTAATGTTAGAATATCCGGTGGGTATTAACGTACACAACTTAAAGGTGACCACTCGTTTCATTTTCGTAAAGGGAGAGATTATCAACCAACATTTGCTGTTGGTTAATCGATCGCATTAACACATAGTAATATTATGAGTATTGCCAGTTTACGCTGATTAGTTTCCAATTTGTGGGCAAATTAATATTTTCAAACTTTATATTAATAGACTTATAAAACCCTTAATATTATTTTTAAATACAAAGGTTTTATGCTTTATTTTCCAAAAGGAATCGCTTGGCTTGAGATGGTTGGCAATTTCTTGATGTATGTATGTATGTATGTATGTATGTATGTATGTATGTATGTATGTATGTATGTATGAAATTGTATTGTATTGTAGTGTAGTGTTTTGTATTAGTATGCGTGTATGCATGCATGTATGTATTTATGCAAGTATGTATGTGCGCGTGTAATTCTTTTTGGTTTTATTAGCACACAAATATCATTTTGTGGACAGTTATAACACGTTTGAAACTGTATTTAACTTTTTGCATATAAAGTTCGATTGCTATATCAAAGCCAACATAATTTAACTAAGAAATAATTTAATGAAGAAATTTTTACTTTGTATGCATTAAATGCAGCGTGAAAAGCTTTTACAACTAGAGATTTTTTAATTTTACTTATCTTGGAAAGGCAGGCTTATAAAGTTAGTCTGACATTTATCTACGTGTAAATTAATACCCAATCCTTAATAATTTGTCAATTACGTAATGTATATAATAATGTAATTCTGTACAGAAAAAGAGACCAGAATGCCACTTTTTTATTCGAAATATATACTGGTATATAGTTTTATAAAGGTTTGGCCAGTATTGGATTGATCAGCTTGCAGGGATTGTATTTTGACTCTCTGCCGTCGTTTCGATCATTCCTGCAGGTATCAATACTTTACCAAATGCCACTACAAATAGTTTAAAGGAATTCGCAAATATTGCGTTAGTAATTTTTTCAGTCCTAAATTTTCGTTAGGAAATAACAATGTCAATTGTAATAATATTTTTATGGCACATATTTTTCTGATTGCACGTGTTCCTCACATACAAATATAAAATATTGTTTCTTCACACTGGTGAGAAACTTTTACAAACGTTACAGCTCAAAAGGTTACTACTTAGTCATTTTATATTTAAAACAGCATATAATAAAGTCTTAATGTCGGTCGCTGAAGATGTCTTAAAACACGAAGTACGAAATGTAGTTTCACACTTCTACACAAAAATCATCGTAAATCCATCATGTGCAAACAAGGAGACTGCTATATCTAGACAGAGTGAACTAACGTTCTTGTAGCCTAGTACTGTTAGTTACAAAGCACTTACTCAGGAAAGGCAGCGCTGTTGTATTTCCGAGCTTTGCGCCCCTTATCGAGCACATACAATCTGTCCATGTCTTCTTCATCCAACTCGAAGTCGAAAATCTGCGAACAAACAATTGAACCCGCACAGTGGTAAGTCAAATTGATATGACAACCACGCATTGTTCTCCACTGGTGGTTTGTTTGGTTTCTCCAGAGCTTTAGAACGTGTGAATTCCTTCATGCTCTGTGTTCGCAGCTTTGTATGTCTTCGTCCTACGACTTTTCTATTACCAGGGTTATAGCGGCAGTGGAGTCAACTGCGAACAACCTCGGCCATTTTCCCAAGTACTCGCGATGGATGTGTACATAAACTGTTGTACTCTTTTGGATGATTCGTCATGGTTGCGACTATTTTAATGCAAATGTTGTGCGATTCAGCATGAACTAAAGTATTCTGCATAATTATTTATACACGCTTAACTCTAATCTACAAGAAAATATTATAGCTAAGGCGCGCGTACCTGGAAGTTTTTCCTGATACGGCAAGGATGCATACTCTTAGGGACTACTGCGATGCCTCTTTGGACAATGTGTCTCAGAAGCACTTGTGCGGCAGTCTTGTTGTGTTTTCTTGCTATGTTCAACACTACCGGATCTCCCAGAGCGTTCAGCGCAGGAATTCTGGTGACACACACATTCCACGCCCAGTTTGTAGTGGTGACTAATGATTCACACACACACACAATTTTCATTTCAGTTTCTCTGGCACTGAGTGAAGCACATATAAAGTGTTTTACAAATCAGATGTGTGATAAAGAAATTAACGATGAATATTTAATATTTTTATTCTCGTGTGAAACAAGGAGAAACGACTAAAGAGAGGTTACCTCAATTATGTGTAATCTCTTTATGTAAAATGAAGTGCCTCATTCATTCATTCATTCATTCATTCATTCACTCATCAACGCACAGCCCAAACCGCTGGACCTTGAAACGTGAAATTTTCAACGTAGCTTCCCATCACGGCGTAGGCACCCACTAAGGAAGGATTTTTCGCCAAATTCTCTATAATTCTCCAACCTGATGATATATTGTTAATATTTTTACTTCAAAACATTGCCTAAGCAAATGCATATTTCATAATTTTTCGAAATACGAAAATTAAGGGGGTGAAAAGCCAATAAATATGTTTTAGTAAATCCTCTATATCTCTTAAACCACTTAATATATCGAGGTGATCTTTGCTTCAGAATGGTGCTCATGTAAATGTCTAAAAAGTAGTTTTATGATTTTTCAGAAATCGTCCTTGAAAGCCTGTAAAAAAATAAAACGTGTTTTCAATTAATCATCCGTATCTCCTGACCCATCTGAGATATCGAAGTGGTTTTTGCTTTAAAATGAAGCTTCTGTAAATATCTAAAAATTGAACTCAGGATTTTTTGAAATTCGACAATTGCGGGTGTGAAAAGTAGTAAAATGTTACAGAACTCCTGAAAAGTGAATACTGACCATGGAGAAATAACTCAAAAGTTGCAAACGATATCCTCTGCAAAAGATAGTTATTGATTATCATAGAGAAATAAAGATGAATTAAAAACAAAGAGATTCTTCGATTAAAGTACCCTCAGCGAAGTGGGCTGGATTAAGCTGTTTGTATTTGTTGTATTATTTAGTAGCTAGCTTCGTATTTCTTTGCTACCGTACATCATTTGGGGATGTTTCCTGTTTCATTGCGTACTTCTAGCTTGGTGTTCTGATCGATGTTTTTCTTTACTACTCTCCCTAGGCTTGCAGGTAAGATAATCTGTCCATCAGATTCAGGATATGACCCATCGCCAATTTTGAGTAGAAGATTAGAAAATTGCTCATCAGAGATATAATTTATTAATTGATAAAGATATACAGAGAATATAGTAACACCATCAATTAATACGTAATTAAAAGTTAGTTCCTCCTTTATATAGTTCATGCGGGCGAAGCCGCAACGGGACAGCTAGTTTAAGATAAAAATTTTAAGGACACCATAGAAACGGTAGATTGTGTATAAGTTGGTGTATTATTAACGTTTTTGTATTTTTTTTTATTACGCATATTTCTAATTTATATCAATTAAGGGTGTTCGTAAAGTATCTTTAAAACTTTGCTGCAAGTTGTTCACACGTACGGTACCAAATATTTTGCCAGCCAAAAGATTTCAACGTGCACTCGACATATTATGTAACGAAACGATATTCTAGTTTTTCCAACAATTGGCCCAGTATACCCAATTTAAACACTGCAATGTCTGCAGTTATGCGATGAAAGTTCCTGCAGCTCCCACAATGGTCTGATTGATCACATATTTCCCAAAAAAAATTGAGATACCTGACGACTTTGGAGCTCAGGGTGAACTAGCACTTCTTTGGAGCACCACAAACCAATTCGTCATGATTTTCGACAGAATATACCCATAATCGCTGCGCACAGCATGTAAAACGCACAGGTGACTCCAGCTACACCTCTACAAAGTGTAGCTCCTACCATGACCTTTATCCTGATGATAGGCAACTATGCAAGAAATGCTAAATTGAATTGCTAGGATGTATTGACGAAGGAACAGAGTTTCTAAAGAAGGTGATGTTCACAGACGGAGCCTATCCTCGTGTACCCAGTTAGAAAAACCGCCATAGTGGATGGATTAGAGGCTCAAAGAATGCCCAGTTCTGTATTTAAAATGTGCGAAACAGTCTCAAAGTCAAAGTGTGGTGTTGCGTGTTCAATGACAGTGTAGTGGAACCATTTTTACTTAATAACCTTGGTGGTTTAAGTGTTTATTTTGGTAAACTTAACCTCATGCTCTAGCAGGATGGCTATCCTCCTTACTGGGTCTGTGCCATATTGGACCACAATTTTCTTCATGGTCTCTGGATTGGTAGATAATAGTCCATCCCTTCGCTATGATGCCTTCAAATCCGACCAGTCTTTCGGACCTTATAAAAGTTATGGTCAATGATGTCCTGTTTAGGGACCTGCAAGAACTTGTGCTCTAATATAACCGCAACAATCTCACAGGTTAACATGCACATGCTAGGCCAGGCATGGGAGGAACAAATATGTTTGGATATCTTTAGTGTCACAGATGAAGTACACACAAAACTAAGATAAGTGGATACGAAAACTCTAGGCATATGTGAACATTTTATAAGTAATTGCTTTATTTTATCATCATCCATTTCTGAACCATTGTCCATCAAAAATCCTTACCAACTAATGTCCTAGGCTATTTTGATTGAGTTTATGAAATCACCTTCAATAACCATGTCTTAAAATATGATATATTCTATTAGAAAACAATAAAGCTCCGTTTTGTGGTGGATTTAGCGGCACTTTTCACCAAAAAATTCACAATTTATAAATGTACCAAACACTGTCCAACTCTTTCACATTACATTAATAGTTATTTCCCACAAAAACTATATATATATATATATATATATATATATATATATATATATATATATATATATATATATATATATATATATATATATATATATATATATATATATATATATATATATATATATATACAGGTATTCAGAGATATGTAAAAATTTAGGTACATTCAAGGATTTTTTAACACAAACATTTTTTACGTAAAATTACAAAGGCGTCGTTCTGTAGCTTACGAAATTTTTATTCCACTCTATAGTTTTTCTTTAGTATCGTTTGTATAGTTATTACTTCAGGTAAGTAGCGAAAATAGTAAAATCGCTACTTTGATATGCGCTTGTACGAAAACTACGGAAGCTAAAAATACTTTATTTGAAGGAAATCACTATGAATGTTATGTGTAATAGTTGACCAGTGACTAGTACGACTGCAAAATTACGAATTTGTTGGTTAAAAGCAGACTTAAAGAGAATGGCAGAAAGGAAACTGCCAAACAAAATATGGAAATTTTCTGTGTGTAAACTTTTTCCTCTTTTTATATGTGTATGTACAATGTGTGTGTGTATATAACTAAATTATTTAAAACGAAAAATGTATCTGTACTCGAGCTGAACTAATGAACAATTTATGGTTAAAGAAATACACCAAGCGAACTCTAATATTATGATATCCTTAAGAAAAAACTGTCGAAAATAATCTAATGGAAGTTACGTGTGCATATGTGTCATTGTTTTCTTAGTTAGTTAATCACTCTCAGTCAAAAATATCGTTTTAACATTTTAAGTCTACTTTTCAGTTCTTTCGAAACTTCATCAATGAGTCATTTTAAACAATTCATGAAACAATTATCACTTACAAAGACAGTCAGTAGCTTATTAATTCAATTTGTTTTAGTTTTTTAACTATTATTTTTCTGAATTGATGTTTCGCCTAAATGAAAGTTACTCTGTCAACCATCACTATTTTGCAGCAACACATACTTTCTCTAACACACAACTCTCTTCACTGGGCAGAATTATTCATAAAATATTTAGCAAATAAATGCACAAGTTAAATGCAAGAGGTTTTAGAGGATATGATAGAAGCAATATTTGGTTGATGATGATAAGAAACGATAAAATTTTCAGTTTTCGCAGGTGAGCGAAATAACTATTATACGACAATATTTAAATAAAATAATTTTATCGTTACCAGCGCTTGCTATGTAAACTATCGACGGTGCTCCGACGCTCCACTCATGCTCTCGCATGTTTAGACTCTCAAGACATTATGTAAAACTATTATAGGTTTTAATACCTATGACATACTTTCTACAGCATAAATAACAAAGGTAAGATTATTCCAGTAGGTAAAGTAATTACTAGTTCTACGTTTGTGGAGCACAGTGTTCGCATGTGCGTAGTCTAGTCTACCATTACGTCACCGAAGCTTGATGAGCTTCCAAACTGCGAATTAGAAGAGTTACGTTGCGCTGCTGCATAATTGCAATAGCGCACTTTAAAATGTACTTCTTGGCGTTGTAATTGGCAGACAAACTTTCTCGAGGCACACCAGTTTCTCCCCCTCCATTTCGTCCCTTTATACATCGTATAGGGTTTAATTTAACATAATAAATCCTTCTGGGTTCAGCAGACACATACGGGAGCCCAGTATATAAGTCTACTATCAGGGTGTGATGACCTTGGCTATCCTTCCTGTGTACTACCACTACCTCATTATAACTATTATTATAACGTAATCCTGTAGCTAGAAGAAGTAATGATGACCTAAATCACTACCAGCTTAGCAAAAACGTAATGACAGAGATTTATAGTGTCAATAAGCAGGCACATTCTATCATACATGCGTTGATTTTCAAATTTTGTTTTAACAAACTCACAATGAAGTATCTTTGCCCACCATCTTCATCAACAGCGGCATGTCAGGCGTACCCAGTGGAGCGATCGCGCATACAGCCACGTCCAGCGAGCGCCTTGCAGAAACCCGCCAGCTCCTTCTGCTGAAAGTAGACGTTCAACTCCACTTGCAGAACAGCTGGTGGAATCCTCGCAATCTTCATTATGCGCTTGAGTTGTCGGGCGTTAAAGTTACAAAGTCCAATAGAAAGCGTCCTTCCGGCATCCACCTGGGCTTCCATCGCCTATGTGAAAAGAGTCACTCACTTATAAACGAAGTAAACAACGTATTGTTTCGTATTGGCATACATTTTTGTCAATTGCATTATGTAAGTAATGGTAAGTGATGTGAAGTGATTTTCATCTTTAACTTTACGTTTAGGTATTTAGCGTGGGCGAGAGCTATCGTGAGGTGAGTGTGAGACGACACCCGCGGAGTGAAGGAGGGGAATATAGCTGATCAAACCCGCCAACCACAGACATCGTCCGGCACAATTCTCACGTGTGAAAATTCGGGTCAACCCCACCAGGAACAGAACCCGAATAGTCTTGGTAGGGAGGCATATATTTTAACCCCTGTACTAATCGCGTGGCACAGATGGCCATGGATCCCTATTTATGTTATTTCAGTAATTTAAATTTTTTAAATCCTGAAAGAGAGCATATATCGCAGAACCTGTACATAGAAATGTTGGAAATCGTTTGTACAATGTAGCCTAATTTCTTCAAAACGTAAGTTTTTATAATTTTGGCTAGTTATTTACTTTAAGAAAATTTAATTAAGTTGATAATTAGATAAAATTGTATCAACTTATGTATTGCAAAAATTAAGCTACATAGTACAAAGAATTTACAACATTTCTGTGTAACGGTTTTGTGATATCTGCTCCCTTTCAGGATTTAATAAATAAAACTTAATGAAATAGCATAAATAGGGATTCGGTTGTCGCGGGACATTCATGGTTGCCTCTACTTGCCACAATGATGCTGCGTGGCTGCGTGTCACTACGTGAGTGTCTATTGTCCCAGGTTGTCTACTGTTGTTGCTCACTAGCTCGTACGATGAGTAGTCTACTCGAGGGAAATACCACAATTTCGGAACTCATGTTGCCCAAATCACGCCGCAGTCGAAGCATAAATGGCCAAGTGAATAAAAATCTAAGTAAATCGTGAAAATAGCCTCGTAAAGTGACGTTACTTCAACTTTTTTTGTACACATAAATCCTTAGACATATTAATGAAATTTCAAAATATATAATTTTTTAACTTCTTAACTCACTGAAACATGTTGAAAATAACTTCTGTGAAATATCCTAAAAGCAGTTTACAATTGCCGGTTCTTGTGGCCCAGGATTCCGAGGGAGGTTGTTTACAAGACGAGGATTCTTCGCCGTCCGTGTTGTGATGCCATATGCGGTTAGCCATATTTATAATTATTTTTGGTCCTCATAATATCCCGTTTAAAATCGAAACCTTTCTGTATTTCTATGGTTCTCCTTCTACATTTCCATTTCCCCCTCACAATATCATTATTTCCCTTCAAGCCAGTAAAGTTTCCTTATTCGACAACTTACCCATGTTGGCGACTTCCAAAAATATAATGTCAACCTTTTCAGCTATAAATACAAACCCTTGCCCAGTTTATGTAATTATATGCATGTAACGACGAGCTCTTCTCGTCGTTATATCGACCTATACTGTTGCATATGGAACTTTCTTGGCCAAGTATACAGTATCCGGAGTGGAGTCGTCAAAAATATCGGTGTTGCAACTGCTGTATAGACATCAGATTCAAGTTTGCAGTGTGACGACATGAAGTTCATCAGTGCACAAACATATAGTTTTTATAAAGTAAATTGAAAATGTTTAAATGCTATTGTTGCAAGTTTGGACTAGGTACTCTGAGGGATGGAGGTCTTCAATTAAAGAAAAGAAAAATAAATAAAGCTAACCTAATTTATCTACAGCCATCTACGCCAAAATGAGTCTGTATGGCACTAATGGTTAAATCACAAATAAATACAGAAGTCAAACAAAACAAAAACCTACTATTTACATAAAAATAAAAAACCTAAATAACACAATTGCAGTCATCTATACAAGTTCTCGTACGTGAAACGTCTCTCTGATCACTCTTAAATGGTGAACCCAGTGTCCTAACTAGAAGCACACCAATAGTCCTCTTGAGGCCACGGAACTCCTTCGTCGCACTACTCCTTGCCGCAAACAACCTCGATGAACACTCTTGACTACGTCTCGCAAGCTGTCACTATTGCCACAACTCACACCAGTTGCCTGCCGCCCAAAAACTCTCTTGTCTTTGCCACGGCTCTCTTATATACCCTTAATCTAAAGTCTAGAAGTATCGCGGAAAGTCTTTATCTCAAAGCTCCTGGAATGATGTCGCATCAGGGTCCATCCCGCAGAAGAGAGTATACGCAGGAAATCTCTAGGCCATAACATCTGATGTTAATTCGAGTCTTTGCGAAGCCCGAGATAGGCGTACAAGCGGCCTCCGCCACGCGTCGGAAAAAAGGTAACATGAGCAGCACAGTGCACGTCGAACCCCTTTAATCTTACCGATGCTGCATCAACCCTATGTTGCTCGCACGGTAGTCGCGGCATGCAGGTAGCTGCTGTGGCGCCACAAAAGGTAACACGAAACATACAGTGCTCACGGAGGTCCCTTAGTTCTGTCACTGTTACACTGTTCGCAAGATAGTATAGTAGCTTGCAACAGCTTGTAAACTTTGGTGTTGCAATAGGGAAAATTCCTATTTTTTTATTATACTTTTATTCAAAAGTGCGTCTAATTTAATGAACAACGGTACCACACTTTCTTTCATTGCGTCTGTGTAACTCCAGAAAAACTTAAATTAAATGAGCAGTCTGTCTTGCGCGGCAAAAACGTGAACGGTCATGTTGAATTCCCTGTGACGTCACGATACTGTACATTTAAATGTACGTAACACACAAATGACAGCAACATACGTTCAAGTCGTGAAATTGTGTTAAATAAAGTAGTTTATGTGGTAAAATCGAGTATAGCTTGAACTTCGAAGGGTATAAATGTGGATAATAGTTCGTTTCGCAGCAATAAAATTCAATTTGCTCGGAATAAAATCTTAACTTTAGCGCTGTCTGATAAATCAAGGCGGACTGCATGGTTTAGGCTTCAAGAAGAGACCTAACAGTCTGCTATTAACGACAAAAATACAGTATACGTATGTAATGCTGTACTATGTACAACATGACATGGTTATGTCTTTGAATGTTTTATGCAATGGGAGTGTATGAAGTTGTTTACAATATTGGACGTACGCCATTGCCATACAACTTTCGACCCAGAAATCCACACAAGAGGAAAGGGAAAATTACAACTAAACAAACGATAGAAACAAGTAAGCCAGGACTGGTTTGAACTTCCGAAACGAATGATCGAATAAAAAAGCCAACACTGGTTTGGCTCTAGTCAGCACATTTGTAAATGAAATAATAAAATTCCGGTTGTGCTGTACAAACTCGTGTCTGTGACTCGTCGTTGTTAATATATGTTTTGGTTGTTGTTTTTGGTAATTTGCTTTCTTCGTCGTTTTTTGTATTTTGTTGTACTCGTCGAATTTTGTCACTGTGCTGTTCTATCGTGGGGTCCTGAGTTCATTCGTTCTGGATGTTCTATTTATTTTTATTTTACTGTTGACAATTTGACTCAATTCCTGTTGGAATATCGTGTTTTATTTATATATGTGCGGATTAAAGCCAAACTAGTCTTGGCTTACTTATTTTATCAGGTGTCCTGAGTTCATTCTGTTTCTGATGTTCAATTTTTTTCATTTTTTATTTGGATATTGATTTTATCTTATCTTGCGACTTGACTTATTCCTGCCGGAATTTTATTATTTCATTTACAAATGTGCTGACTAGAGCCAAACCAATGTTGGCCTATTTATTTGATCATTCGTTTTGGAAGTTCAATTTATTTTTATTAATTGATTAATTTTTTACTCTTGCGGCCTGACTTAATTCCTTGTTGAATTTCCATGGTTTATTTTTACATATGTCGTGACTAGAGCCAAACCAGTCCTGGCTTACTTGTTGCTATCGTTTGTTTAATTGTAATTTTCCCTCTTCTCTTGTGTGGATTTCTAGGACGAAAGTTGTATGGCAATGGCGTACGTCCAATATTGTAAACAACTTCATGACATGGTTAGCATAAAATAAATAAGTTCTTTTAAGTTAAAAATTGCAGTCGATAGCGTGCAGTTTGTGACGAAATCTCTACAACTGTAGTATTTTGGCTGTTCCACTGACTGTGGCAACGTCATTAGCCAATAGGCGAGTTCAAACACCCGTGATTGGCGGATAATTCGAGGGGTGGGCGGGGTCTTGCGAAACTTGCCCCGAGATTGCAGCACAGTTCTCAATGCCGTTCACGAGAAACGTAAAAATTACTGAGAGAAAAAATGTACTTGTAATAAAATAATTGATCTGCCATGTTATTTTACCGATTCGTGCAACTAGAATGTCGATCATAGTCAGTGCCAGGCTTGGTTAAACGCATTCCAAACATAAGCTCGATAGGTTCACATTTTGTACGCATGTGAACTTCGTTCGTTTGACCTTTCAAACCTAAACTTATTATTATATATCGGATTTGAAACATTAAACTGAATTCGTAGTAAGTTATTATATCTCTGGAAATTAAATTAAATTTACATAAACTCAAACATATAACTAAAACGTCGCAGTGTGTGAGAGCTACTAATATGCCTACATTGCTGTCTTCACTACTCAAGTGGAATAAATTTTCGTTGTTGACTTCCAAATATACAACCACGCATGCCTAAACAACGGGCGAATTCCCAGAATTAACTTTTACATAACCGGGTTCGCTATTAGTTTAGTAAGTCGTTGAAAAATTCCAATACACACAATAGTGCCTGGTGTTCGGTGGCTAACCAAAACAAGTAAGACTACGTCATAAATGTGTTAGCCAATAAGAACGCGTTTTCAATGTTTGTGGCGGCGTTTGAAATTATGGCATTTTTAAAGCTGAATAATTCGAAAATTACAATGTTCACGGAGCTATTACTTTGCCAGGCTGCATTTAGTGGCGAAACAATTCGGAAAAATTAGGTAAACATTAGAAATTGTTTCTAGTAATTTTCCCTATTGAGGCAACGGGTGTTGTCTCGGGGTTGTTTGCAGCCTTGTCGCAGTTGGCAACCCTGTGCTTAGAGACACCAGGAAGTAACTAGATTGGTGTTGGTTATATCTTCAGTTATTAGCAGTAGTATATTAAAGGGCAAATTTATGTAGTTTTTATAATATTTTTAATGTTTTTATTTCAATTAGGGATAGTTAGGTAGCGGTAATATGTTTCAAATATTATAAATAGTCCACGACTATAGCCCACGTAAATGTGATTCAATAAGTGCCCGCGTGGAGCGCTGTGTGTGCGGCGGACGGTTTGTGTTGGACGTGAGCAGAGGACTTGGTTATAGGTCATTCGTAATAAAGTGAGCACTAAAGATTTAAGCTATGAAAAAAATCACTAGCCGTCACTGCATATATGTCAACATTAACAGCAGTAACATTATTGTTTGTATGGTTGGTAGCGAATAATTGCATGTAGTTCCGTGTATTTTCTTTTTTGAATATAGCATTAGTGAAACAAAATCAAATGCAAGCGACCTCTCTGTATTTAATATACTTTAAAATATTTATTTAAGTTCTTACGGACATACCTACTGACTGTATAATTATATTTAATTATCGCCAGCACAAAGCGACGCAACCGAGTCGATTATCGTTGGCACACGCCACTATTGCTTTGCGCCGCAGAGATAGTTTAAAATTTCACCTCCAGATGGCATCAGAGTTAGGTTTTCGCCGCTTCGCTTGAAAGCGAATTGCGTCATTCAGTTTGTTTGTCCGTTGTGTAATGAATATGGGTTTCTGATAAACACATTCAAAAGTATTAGAAGTGACTGTTTATGAATATAATTGCTAAATTATGTGAAGTCAATAGTAATGTAAGTTGTTTTGTTTTATGATCACCAACCTGACTATCTGGAAATAGAAACAGCATTTTTTCCCTGTTTCACACATTAAGAAAATACGTTATCTATCGACGTGCGTCGTCGTTGTTCATTGCAGTATGCTGAACGGAACTTGAATTATTGAGTTGCGTGTTTCGTGCGTGTTTTTAGTAGCGGTTTTAATTTAAAAGTTCGAATATACTGTGCATGCATTTACGAGGATCGTAAAGGTAATAGCGCCGTTAGAGTAGACACAGAGAAACCAGTGTTATAAGACGTTTACTCGCAGGTATTTATAACTAAGATTCCCAGACAGCAGAAAAAACTTGCTACAAGCTTGCCAATACAAGCCAGTAACCTTGAAGCAAGCATGAAATGCAAGCCAATAAACTTGTTATAATCTTGCTGCAAGTTGCCTACTTTACACATTTCTAACTTGCTGCAAGCTTGATTTGTAAGCTTGCTGCAAGCTTAATTTGCAAGACTGCTGCAAGCTTAATTTGCCAGCCTGAAGAATAAATCAAAATTTTATTTTCTGCAATATTTTTACTGTCATTCAAATTCACATCTTAAATATTGCTTGTTCATCGACTTGTGATGTTAATTACTAAACATTAAATTTCGGTTCCTGGGCCAAGATTGGAACAATTGACCCCTTGCTTTCAAAGCAGGTATGCTAACCACTGGACTATTGCGAATACTTAAAATTGGTGTAGTAGTAAGAGTCGGTTGTAAGATAAAGAACTTTGTTATGGAAATGCTGATGTTTGTGAATTTACTAACAACGATAAGGATATCAGTTTACTTGTAGTTGTACATAATATCGTAATAGTTGTTTCAGGTAGCATATGAAACAGTGTTACTTTTTAAGGCGCTTGTTCATTTACATAGTTCATTTTAAATCTGAAGTTCGATCACTATTGGTGGCACAGAAAATATTTCATGAATTAAGATTGCTAAGGAAAATTTCAATGCAATATCAGGTTAGCATAGGGGACAGGATGCTTGCAGCTTATAACATGACCAGTCTTGCTATGTAAGTATAATTAAAGTCAAATACACCTTTGTCGCAAGCTTGGTTCAGGTTTGTAACAAGAATTCTGAGCAAGCTTGCTATAGCAAGTTAAATTAAAGTGAAATATAAACTTGCAGCAAGCTTGATTCAGGCTTGCAGCAAGTCTCGTGAGTAAGCTTGCTTTGGTAAGCCAAAATCAAGTGAAAGATAAATAAACGCTGAAATCATCAATTGACTTCTACGCTTTTTTCGAAGCCAGTATGGATAAAATACTCAATGGCAATCCTAGATAATGGTATTGCCTACTTAGTGAGTATATTCAACACCCCTGCAATTAATGAGTACATATTGTAGCTAAAATTTATCGGAGCACTGTAACGTAAATGTAAACATTATACAAGACTATGTAAATAAAAGCACGTGGCAATGTTGATGTTTACATGTAGCGGAAAGATATAAACTGGCAGAAAATAGAAATTAATCAGGGCTTTTTTTAGTGCTCACTTAATTCCGAATCACCTTTATAAATAAAAGCCAAAGTAAATTGGTGGGGGGAGCTATTTTGTTAGTGGCGCTCGCCTGGGTAAGATGTAATGGCATTTTACTTAACTAAATCAATTTTATTTTTAAGTATGTTAGGGGAATGCCTGGAAGTGTTAAATTGCCAAATTATTCATAAGAGTCGGAGAAAATACATGTTCTTAATTTGATTAATACGTACTAGAAATTTAACTATGTAGTTAGGATAAATTTTGGTTTAAGCTATTACGGTGGGGTGAGTACCGATGTGTTCCATGGCATGCGTTTCGGTATGACATGATGTTAATTTACTTCATTTTATTATGGTTAATACAAAATAATGTTTGTTAAATACGAGTGGTACCTGGTTGGAATGTGAAATAAAATAATTTTTGGAAAACTCGGAGAAACCCCTATTTTTTAATTTGAATGAATTTATTGTTGTGTGGGAACGTGTACTTGCGAGTAAGATGATGAAAGTCGCATAGTGTTGCATCATGTTGCGACACCATTCTGACATCACGCCTCAGGAATGTGGTGACTCATCGGATAAGGGAGCAAGAGTGTAGTCTACAGGTTAGTACTGCACCATACTGCGACACATGCATTTACTGACGCAGCGAGGAACGGAAGGTGGTACAGTATGGCATCATGGAATGGAAGGGAGGAGTGTCACATGGTGGGCAGGTGATGGTCATGCGATTAGCATGCATGTTTTGACTTGGGAATAAGGGAATAAACTAAAGGTTTGGTGATGAGAGTGGTGGGTGAGGCATATTCCAGAGACTTTAAATATGAGTATAAAGTGTGATGGGTTACTAAGGTATCTCATCTGGGTGCATCGCATTGGTAACTATTTTATTCAGTTTAAAAAAGTCAAATTATTTATGAGATGTTAATAAGGTTAGGTTGGAATGTGAAATAAAAAAATCGGAAGACTCTGAGAAAACACATATCAATTATTTGATTAATTTCATTGGGAATGTTTCTGATATAGCTAGGGGAAATGGTGGGGGATATAAGGGGGCTAGACCTTGTATGATATAGTTACTTAATTTAATTTTACTAAAATTTTTTAACATTATGATATGTGAGTGGGATATATTAGGAATATACTATCGAAAAATTTTCGGAAGGCATGGAGACAAACCCCTATGTTATTTGACTAGATTAATTTCAAATCGTTGGGGGTAGCTGGGATAGGAATCTGGTTTAATTTACTAGCTTTGGGAAAGGTAGGGAACCCGTCCAGGTGTGATATAGTTATTTACTTAAATTAATTTGACGAAATATTTTTTCGTTAGGAGATTCGTGTGTGGTTAGGTAGGTATGTCCAAATAGAAAAATTTTCGGAAGACTGAGAGGAAACCCCTATAGTATATTTAATTGAATTTATTGGGAGTCGTTAAGGTAGAACTAAGATAAGGGGCAGGTTTAAGTTATTAGCTTGAGAAAGTTTTGGGGAATTCGCCCAGGTGTGATATAGTAATTTAACTCATTTTACTAAAATAAGATTTTACATTATGAGCCGTGAGCAGGGTGTGATAGGAAAGCAAAATCGGAAAAATTTTGGAAGTCTCGGAGAAAACCCCTATAATTCATTTAATTAGAATTATTGGAACTTATTCGGGGATAGCTAGGAAAGGATTCGGGTTTAAGATTTTAGCTTGGGGAAGGCTGGGGAGCCAATGTGTTAATGACAATCTGATATGACATTTTGGTGTTTTATTTATTTTAGTTAAAACATGTGTTTTTCACCTCGGTTTTCGTTTACTCGGAGAAAACCCCTGTGGTTTATTTAATTGACTTAATTGGCAATTGTTCTGGTGTAGCTAAGGGAAGTGGTGAGGTACATACAAGGGGCTTGTCCAGGAGTGATATATATATATATATATATATATATATATATATATATATATATATATATATATATATAGTTATTTACTTAAGTTTTTTTTACAAAAAAAGTAAAAACCTTTCACATTGTGATATACATATAGGGTTGGTAGGAATGAAATTTCGACAAAATTTCGGAAGACTCGGAGAACACCCTTATATTTGATTGGATTTATTAAAAATCGCTCGGGACTGTTAGGATAGGAATCGGGTTTAAGGTGTTAGCTTGGGAAAGGGGTGGGGAAGCCTGTCCATGTGTGATATAGTTAGTTACTTAAATTAATTTTACTAAAACATGTTTTTTCGTTAGGAGATTCGGGCGTGGGTCAGGCAGGAATGTAAAATTAAATAATTTTCGGAAGACTCGGAGGAAACCCCAATTTTTATCCGTTATGAGGTACGAGTGGGTTAAGGTTGGAATGCGCATTATAAAATATTTTGAAAGACTCGAAGAAATCCTCTTCAAGAAGGTGCCTACATTTAAGTGAAACAATTGACAGCAGGTATCGCGGAAAATATAGACGCCGGAAACAATATGGCGGGTAAAATAATTTATTTTTAATTTATTAAGCTTTTGAAATTTTCGAACTTTTTGGAAATTTTGGAAAATTTTTAATACTTAGAAGTTTTTGAATTTTGGATGATTTTGAAAGCTACATCATCCAAGATGGCTGCTGTGAGGTCATCAAAGAAGCCGGCCGTGAGGCCATCCAAGATGGTGGCTCGTGACATCTTCATAGAATCCAATGACTTACCCAGATCCCATTGTTCTAGAATCGGCTATTTTATACTACTAAAAGCGTTATATCCATGTGTAACATTGATTGAATATTATTCTTAAGCAACTATAATCACGTGTGAAGTGAAATTTTCGAACAATATTGTATCGGCCGAAGTTCTGTCCACCGCTCAGCGGCCCTGGAAAGCGGCCACTTTAATTTGGGGATGATATAAAATGTCATGATTAAACAAAACATCAGTATTCTTGTGATAGAGGGTACAGATCGATGGTGGACATGTTGGAATTACATGACATGACAAGGGGCTTGAGACAGGGGAATATATTCAGCATGGCAGACGATGTGATGGAATGACCGAACATGTAAAGTGGTCAGACCACTCATCTCCCTTCACACCGATCCAGTTTCGATTCGCTGTGGAAACGATCCCGATTTTTCGGATTTGAGAAAAAAAGGCGGATGTTGCAGTTGGGTGGTCGGTTTCCTCCGCCGTTTACAGTCCGTTACTACTCCATTGTAGGGTTCATGTCGAGTCATCCTTCAGGATTCGACAGACTTCTACGTTCCCCCTGTTCAGAAGTCTGTCAAATATCGGATGTGACGTGCTCTTACATATCTGCTCCATACGGTATTTATTTATAATTTTCTAAACGATTATCATTTTATGTTCTTAGTGGTATGTCTGGTGACTGAAAGTCATGGAGTATACATTACTTTTATATACATTTTACACAGGAAATATACTTTTATAAATAACTTAAAGCTCTGTTCAATCATGTCACATCAAATTGTTGAACCGAACGTTTCATGAATTCAGCCTGGAAGACATGAGTGTTTTTTATAAATCGTGCATTTTGGAAATTCTACCCGAGAAAACCATTATGATCAAGTAAGTGGGACAAGAATTTCTGAAAAGATTTACCTTCCATAGACTGACGAGATCGGTGGTCATGTCCAAGACAGTCAGTCCTGGCCTCATGTCAAGCTCAAAAGAACCAACAGGCATCCCTATCAAATAAATGTCGACGTAACTGAGCCGGAGGGCTTCCAGTGATTTATTTAAGGTCTCCTCAACACACTCGGCTCTATTCGCTGTGCTCGGCAACTGTAAAACAACCAGTGAACCCTCAAGTAAGAAAACTCAAGCAAAAGTTTATTTATTCTGTTAATGAGCAGTGATCAAAATTTACCTAGGTGCCCTAGCACTTATGTCTCACTATACAAATCGTGGATGAAAATAAACTGTGACCTAATATGTCCATACGTAATTCGTAGCGACAAATTCATAATATTGTAAGATAACAGTTTTTCAGTATTTTGTGTGGGTTGTACAGCTCGACATAAAATGAAAATTAATTTTATATTGTGTATATATGAAATTTAAATATAAACTAAGTAAAAGTAATACCAAACAAAAGTGAAGCTGATATTATTACGGGATATGGCAACGATCGAACACTTTGAGCTATGTCTACGAGACAAATTGCTGTGTGATTGCTATGTGGGTTTGATAATAAATATCTATGTATATAAGTGAATACTGACTGACTGACTGAATATCAAACTGCAGCCTAAATCGCTGTACCTAGAAATGTGAAATTTTTTGTGTTATTTTTCTTTAGGTCGTAGGCGAGCACTAAAAAGGGATTTTCCGAAATTTGTCCACTAAGGGGGGAAGGGGGAAATTTTATAAGATTCGTCTACATAGCTCACACCCGACGGCCTATTGTCGTGACTTATACTTCAATGAGTCAATCATAAAAAAAGCATATTAGCCAATCTAAGGGTTTTTTGAAATTCAATCTTGAAGAGGGCTAAAATACCTGATTAAATATCGATATCTATCGAATCCTTCGGCATACATAGTTGATTGTTACATCAAATTGATGCTGTCATGATACCCGATATATGGTTTTTGATTTTTCGAAATCCGACTCCCTAAGAGTAAAAAAAAGGGGGAATGGGTTTTTAATTAATCGTCTGAACAGCTCTAACCCAGCGTGCTATCGTTGTGGTTCTTACTCCAATTAGAAACGTATACAAATGTATAGCACATTACTTCGAGATGCTTCGAAAGTCTTCAATTAAATGGGTGAAAAGACATTAGATGTGTTTTCCATTACTCTTCAATGAAGATCGAACCAGTCAAGATATTGAAGTGCTGTTTGCTTCATAATGATGTTTACGTAAATACCAAGAATATATTTCAAGATATCTTCAAGTCCGAGTCCAAAGATGTAATTATATATATATAGTACAATATGTTTTTGATTCGTGATCGATATGGATCTCACTGGATTTTTATTTATTGACGCCATTTTTTTATAATATTAATGGTTACTTAAATACTTGAAATGTAGCTGATTGATTTTTCGAAAGTGACACCTAAGGGGGTGAGAAGTTATGAAACGGGATGAAAGGTGCTTTCAATTAATCGTCTATATTTTAAATCAACGGGCTACTGTCACGGTTTCCATTTTAATTTGACGCCCATACGATAGCCATAATTGTCTATAAAGTATTTTTTCCCCGGAATTCTAAACCTGAAAGGTTAAAAGACATGGAATGTGTTTAAGATAAATCCATGAGTCCTATCGAACCCATCCAGATATGGAGTTACTTTTTGTTTTATAATGATGAATATAATACGTAAATGCCAGTAAGCAGCTTATGAATCGTCGATTACACTTCGACTCAATGGGTTGTCATGAGTTTTACCTCAGTTGGATACTTACACAAATAGTTAACACGTTATGGTAAGATTTTGCAAAGTTAGATGACTAAAAAGGTGAAAAACAGCAAAATATGTTTTCATTCACCCCATCATATCTACTCAACTAGTTGAGATTTTGAGATATCTTTTTCTTCAGAATGATGCTTACGTAAATACGAGAGTAATTAGCTCGTTTTTTATAGAAAATTACCTGTAATTATACCATTATATATTATTGTACAACCTCTATGTGCCCAGTGACTGAGTATTATATTTATTTTTAATTAACTTTAGACGGTACGTATTGAGGGCACTGTTTTCAATAATCGCTCTCTCTAGATGTAAACGAGTCATCATCATATAGTACTTATACCATCCAAATACGCTCATATCAAGATCTGTTTCACTATGACTATAAATAATACCCGGGACAGTTGCTAAGACTGACAAAGGCAGACTCTAAACAGTTTATCACGGGGCAGCTATAGCTACGTAACCAACTGCAAAGTAAGCACAACCTGCAGCTAGGTTATCCTAATACTTGATGGTCGAGGTAATAATCTGGCGTACAAAAAGGTCTTTCAATTGAGGAAAATACTCGTTATTACGAGTAATATACGCGGGCAGTGACGCAGGCGGACTGCTAGCTTATGTCATAGAATTACTGTTTGTTCGTCTTCTATGCGGTTCTATACCAGTCATCTAACTACAATGAATTGTATGCAAAAATTGAGCGGAGGAAGACAAGGACAGAACAGGATACCCAAAAACTTAGTGAACAAATAAACTTTTGTGAGTTGTTTGATTTTTTTTTTTTTCGCTTGTTGGGGGGGGGGGGGGTAAAACGGAGTAGATCGAAATAATGGGACTCCCAAAAAAGTAAGTAAAAAAACTATAAAACTTTGGTGAGTTACGCGCGCGTCCACAAATTTTTTAACTAAAAAGTAATCGTTTTGGAGGGAGGTGGATAGAAATGGGTTATAGACGCAGAACGGGGTGTCCAAAATATTTTAATTTAATTTCAAGAAATTGGTTTCTACCAAAACAAATTATAGTTCGGGGGAAGTAAGAGGCAAAACGGGGTACTGCGGCAGAACACTATATAAAAAAAATTGTTGAACCCTTTTTCTATTCAAAATGTGTCTACATTTAGTCCCATTTAGCATTTTCAAAACGCTTTTGTTTCAGAAATATTATCGCATTAAATTGAAAACTCCAAAAACGAAGTTGCGGGTGCCAGCTAGTTCTTCCATACAATTTGCGGTGTTTGCAAGTAAAATTTCATGCTAACTGAATTACGAGTGTTTTTTTTAGTCCTGTTGCCCGCAATATTTCGCAAAGAGTAAAATGCCGCGGACACGAATATCATACCAGACTGATCTATAGGATAAGCGTAATTTCAGATTATTTTAAGATTTCTGTGACGGTGTAGTGGTCAAACGACGCGCCTACCACAATGGCGGCATTAGGCGTATTTTGGCGGATGAATTGGTAGCATGTTTCAGAACCAGATCGTTTTCGCGACTCCGGTAGCAGTAGTGTTTGCAGAAACACTGTAAACAGTTTACCGACGTTTAGAGTTTTGGGCTACTTTAGCAGCGAGGTAGGTTACAGGGTTCACAAGGAGAGAATGTTGTTTGGAAATTTCTGTTTGTTTATAATGTACAGGCAAGCCTGGATTTGTAATTTAGAGCGTAGGCCTAGATGTAAAGATGTTTACGTTGTAGCACGCTATTTTCTAATTAGGATATAGAGAGAGTAATTTTTAATATAAAGCGTATTATAAATCAGAGAATGCTTAAGTATGCTTGTGTTTTTCTTATGTTAATGTTCACGTACGTGTGAAGGAATTTCGAAAGACGTTAGAGAAATGCCATGTTTCAGTAGATCGACCATGTTAGAGGATAGCATGACATTGATACTTAATTGGATTATCTTATATATTCTTATATACGTGACCGATTGCAACTGTCCGTAATAATTTTCACACATATTTATGTAAGCAAACTCGTTATTTGTACTGATGTCTTGGTTTGTCTTATGAGACAATCTCTTTTAATATGACTGATGTATGGTTAACATTTAGCCGAGATGTATAGTTTTGGTGAAGAATTTGATATGAATACAACTAAAAATAAATAAATATTAATTAAAATAAAATCCTTAGTAATTTTACCATTATGATGGATTGACTTAGTCTCATGTTCTGGTTCTCAATGGTAGTTCACAGTCCAACCCAATTCCCTTTGACAGCGACCTCTTACCTTAGTTGCTATAAAGAGTTCCTCCCTCGTGATCTTAGCAGATCTGATCCACTTCTCCAGAGCGAAGCCAATGGCTTCCTCGTTGCAGTACCAGTAGCCAGTGTCTATGTACCTGTATCCAGCCTCTAGGGCCGCATCTATCATAGGTTCAATCACCTCGCTTGCTGCCTTGAAACAAATACATCACACTAGATACGTTACAAAAATAATAACACACTGCACATAGGCTACAGCTAGGTACGCCTGGCGGTGTGTGACTGTTACCTTAGAATAACAGGGCCACGGCAGCCACGGCGGCCACTGGCTAACGCCCAACACCTTCCTTCCAAGCCTATTCTCAGACTACCGACAGTGTCCCGGTCACGGAGGGATTGCTGTTCTTGGAAACTGAGATGGACCTTGCTTTTGAGAAGTATGAAGACGAGAGAACTGGGTAAAGTATTCAATAATGTGAAAATAATCGAATTGTGTTCTGCTGAAGATCAAACTATCAAGTGCATTTAAAAAAATGGTCCACCCATGTGCCTTTGTCCTTTGTGTGTAAAAGAGTGAATGAGTGAGTGTGTTGGTGTGTGTGTGTGTGTGTGTGATATATATATATCATGCAAATATAATTTTGGCTTAAAATATCAGGGGAACCATTTCTTAAGTAGGAGGAGAATCGAATAGTTAGCTCCACGTAACCTATTATGGTATTAAATATATTGTAAGTCCTTTTGTGTCTATTTACCCACTCTTAAACATTTCACGTTCATTCTCCTTCCCTAAATCAATATTGGAACTTAACAGGTTTAAATATATTTACTATGTGGTTATTTTTAGTCTGGAATGCAAGTCCACATGTTCTACCAAGTATATTTCTCAATTAAAAACCTTTACACTACGTTAAGGTTACATTTTAAGTAAATTAACTGTAATAGAAACAAATAGGTCTACATAAAGTTAATTAAAATTAATTGGTCCATTATTATTGTATTAATTTAAACTGTCTTAAGCAATACTACTGTAACAACTCTGCTGTCCTGGGCGCAGCCAGGGTTGTTTGGGATGGAGGGCTTAGATAATAAATTAAATTAAAGTTCTTAATACATTTCAATCTCTATAAAACTCTACATTAAGCATACAACACTCGCGATTCGTCCTTTTCAAATAAACACTTACAGATATTGTTTACCGATAATCTCCCTAAAAGTCTAATTAACTACTCTAGTATATAATAAATAGCGCCTCTCTCTCTTTCGCAAATCAGTCCTCCGACCACGTAAGTTCCTGCCTATAAATGTCTCACAATGCGCAGCTATAATTCAACCTGTCCGTACACTCTCACACTAACACCACCCTAAGAGTGTCGCCGTCGTCCATACCTTCGAAGCCTCTCCCCGCAATCACTCTCTCTATGCTCGCAGTGGGCATATATTTATAGTCGTCCACGACGACGTCCAGAATATTCTCAGAGCTCGCCGACCACGCTGAACATTCCAGGTGTTGCGGTAACATTCAGTTACGTCCAAGCTGAATGCTTATCCCGGATGGCCGACAGGTGCCTACCCTTTTAGAAGGCCGGCGACGTCAACCAGGCCTGAGTGGCCTGCGTCGCCAGTGGTGTGATGATGGGGGGGGAGAAGGAGGGGCGCAGCCTGCTGCCTCGTTGCGGGACTGATGATAGTGAGCAGCGGAGGGGAAGGTGGCGTGGCTCGTCAGGTCGCTCAGCCCAATGCCTTCGAGAGCACTGACTCGTTACACTATCAATAATAAAAAATATATATTTAATACATTTCGGCATACTGAAACGAGTTTATATACCATAAACTTCGCTAATTGATATTTATGTGTCATTTAAACAATATCTGTAAAGAATTAAAAAAAAAAGTATTATTTCTGCAACAGTGGAACCAACTTGAACTTAACTGATAAAGATATCCTTGTAAGTCACATTTATCGTAAATATTTATGAGTGAATTCGATGTTACTAATAAATGTGAGCCAGTTAAAAAATTTGAGGAGTTTATAATAATTTTTATATGTGGTTGTTAGTCACATGAAATCTCGTTATTTCGGAATGTGAAAGACGTGAATGTTGCCATTTAACTCGATAATTTCAATGCACGTGCATGTGGCTCAATTATAAGTGCTATATAGTAAATGCCTATGCACGTCCTTTAGGATTAACAGTGCAGGACCCTAAACTTTAACAACAAAACTATTTTGCAGTCAAATTGAATAATTGTCTTTCAGGTCAGTAGTTGATAGTTGTATTAAATAAGATTTGATTATTTTACCACAATTTATCTAAGGTGTTTATTTAAATTACATAGCCTGTCAAAAATTAATTTTGATTATTAGAACAATTCATTTTTATCATTTTAAGTCAACTTCATAACCTTTTTCATAATGGCTAGCTACCGCAATGCGCACAACTCTCGGCGAATGAGGGGCGCGTTGGCCGAATGGTCAGACCATTCGCCTCCTGGGTTCGATTCCCGGCGGAGGCGGTCTCCGGATTTTCGCATGTGAGAATCGTGCCGGACGATGCCGCTGGTCGGCAGGTTTTCTCGGTGATCTCCCGTTTCCCGCGCCATTTCATTCTGACGCTAGTCCATACTCACCTCATGTCACCCCTCACCAGTGCTTTAGACCTTGATGTTAAGTGCTGACCGAAATCTCTAAAAATACCCTCCCCCTTAGCGAAGAAAATAAAATGTAATTGTTATTATTTGAAAATAAGTGCCCTTACTTCGTACACTGTACATTTAATCACCGACAGCCTAAAAGTAATGTGTTAAAATACTGTACACATGAAATGTATAGATAAAATTCAGAAAGGAAAGTTAAAATGTAAATTCATGTTCCAAAGTAATAGCTTGCATAGAAATTACCCGTCCACTTATAACTGAACAACTAGCTACAACTTGCTTAACTTTATCAGCTGCATTTTGCGAGTAAGGACCTGTAGGTTGCCGGAAAATAGGTAATTTTAGAAATAAGTTCATCCTATTTTCAAAATTATTTTATCATTTATGTAACTCAAAACACGAGGCAAAAATTTTAAACTGTTTAAGGTAGTATGTTTCATACCATGCTGATAAACGAAGAAGCTTTACTAAATGTAATGAAAAACTACATTAAATCAGTTATTTCATTTCGTACAGCAAGTTGTTGTATTTTGTTTATGCTTTTTCATTTATTAGACAATATATTTTTGTATGCATGTACATTGTCAACTTTCTTAATTTGATACGTAGGCCTAGCCTTTGATTTATCTTTGTTTTAACCATTTTATTGTATAACTGAACCATGTTTAGATGTTACAAAATTTTAAATAATACATAAATGTTTTAACTGTACGTAAATATACTAAGTTAAGAAGGTAAAGTACCAGAACTAGTGACTGAGTAATTAAATTGAACCATGAACTACTCTACTAATGGTAAACATAGTCACGCGTCGTAAAGTTATTTTAGTTACACACCGGTACACTTTCTAAAGTATAACAAGTTTTTGTTGGATTCTTATATAAGTCAGCAGTACCTACAGTATTAAAGTATTTCAAATAAATGTTCTCTGGCATCTAGAGGACTCACCATAAATGTCCCGAGGCCTATTAATGGCATCTGACGGTGGTTGTTGAGTTCCAGAGTTGGAACCCTACCAGCCATGGCTCCTGGTGGAACACACACTGTCGCTGTTCATGAACACTATTGTGCACATGATAAGTGCGCTATCTCTTTAATGGCTTGTTATCAGCATGTGAATAGGAGTACCTAAGAGGAGAGAGTTGGTCACGTGCGATGATCGATGTACTCTTTCAGACAAGGCTACAAACCAGCACGGACGTCCGTGTTTGTTCAGCAGGTTGTGCGGGACGAATATATGGGCTCAGTCGTTCTCCACCTACAGGAAAGCTTTAGTTAGTACTTACCTGTGCATTTTAACGTTTTGCGTCAAAAAAATATCGACTAACCTTCGTAACACGCGAGTTGTTTTTTTAATTACTTCACCAACTCAAATTAAGTTTACAGTTCATGCATGGACGTAAGAATATCATTAGAGGTACGTTAATTTCGCGGATTCATCTGGCAGTAGCCTAGATTTCTCAATCCTGTACACGCACTGGACACAGTCTATTATTCACTGGCTTACAACCTTACAAGCGAGTAGCACGTGATAGTTCTAGGAATTGTTTCATTATTTAGTACTGGCTTATGGTAGTCAAATGCGTGTCTTGACAATCGCCAGCTAATCACACACGTGATTATGAAGTATACATTTTGGCGTTCAATCTGACCTGGAATGTATATGCGAAATTGACGTACCTCTAAATATTATTTTCAGCACTCGCCACAGTATATAATATATATCATATTTGTGAGTATCTGTTAAGTACAAAGATGTAAGTACTTAACAGATACTCACCAATATTATATATTATATTAAGTATGTACAAAAGACAGAAGCATAAGTACTTACATGTTTGTACTTAACAGATACTCACAAATACAAAGGACGACACAAAATCGCGGAAACGCGAATCGTGATGTTTCGCTGCTTAGAGCGGCTTCCTCGGGCGAAGAGACATAGCTGACTGCGGTGTGGCTGCCGATGCACTGATGCTGATGCACTTAGTGGCCAATTGTTGAACTGATAAGAGGCGGGAGATTCAAAAGCGTCATGTGGAAGAGTATGTGGAAGAGATTATGAGGAGATGCGAGTGAAATGGTTTTGGGAATTTGACTGTCTGGTGATATCTTATATTGAGACCTGATGGTTGCCTGGATTTGGTAATGTACTGATGAATTAGTTCCCATCGTCTGTGAGTTCAGAGCTGTTGCTTGTAGGGGGCAGGGCCTTCACCACTTTAAAGCTGTAGCATTAGTCAAAAGTCCTTGTTATGGTGGATTGCGTGGGCAGCAACTGGTTTTTCCTGTGGGTTGGTGTCTTTACCTGCTATGTCTTGTCTGTTGTCTGCTCTGAGACCATTCATTCTCTGTCTGAGAGTGTTCGTGGTGAGGCCAATATACTTGGCGTCACATTGTTTACACTGTAGCTGGTAGATCAAATTATTGGTAGCACAGCTATAACTGCCTTGTATGGGGTAAGTGTGATTAGTTAACCTGCTGTTGAATTATGTAGAGGGCTGGTGGATAGCACAGGAGCCACAACGTGGGCTAATATAGGGTTGGGAACCTTTGAGATTGGTTGTAGTGTCGGTAGCTGTAGAAGGTGGGAGTTTGAGGCGTTCTAGTTTGTTGCGGGGGTTGGGTGGTCGTCTGAAAATTAGCCTAAGTTGTTTGGAAATAAGTTTTGGGTTTGTGATGAGGAGAACAAGATTTTGTATCCTTAGTTAAGAATGGGTTGGAGTTTGCCTAGGCCCTAATGATATGGTACTACCAAGGGGATGTCAGCATTTTTGGCTTTGGCAGTGTTGCTGGTATTGGAGGTGGCTCGTTGGATTTTTTTTTGGACCAGGGATTCAGGGTAGCCTCTGTGTGTGAAAGCTTTGGCTATCTGTTGTCACTGTTTGTTAAGGTCACAGCGAATATAACATATGCTATTGGTTCGGGTGGGAAGGCTATTAAGGTAGTGACTTTTTGGCATGGTATGGCTGATAGCTGTTGAAATCAAGGTATTGAAGATTGTCTGTTGGTTTTGTGTGTACTGAGGTGTGAGTGATGCTGTTATGTAGTGCCAGCTTGACATCCAGGAAAACTGCATATGTTTTAGAGAATGACCAGGTGAAGTTAAGTGAACTGTCGGTTGTCAAGCTGTTTAGGAAGAGGATTAGCTGATCTTCTGTTGATGTCCATATCTTGAAGATGTCATCGATGTATCTCGTCCAGCAGTATGGTGGGTTGGGCTCTAGTCTGCCCATGAACAGGTTGACACAGGAGGTAGCCACGCAGGTGCCCATGGTCGTGCCTTGATCTAGAGGTAGTGTTTGTCTTTGAAACAGAATTAAAAGTTTGTTTTAAAATAATGTCTGTGTTAATGTCTTCACTTGTACATATTCACATGATTCATTTTAAGTTTTATTCACTTTAGCTGTTCACATGTTCAGTAATATTTTTATTATAATAATTTCCTTTAGAGTAACGTTGTTGCACGAATTTTCCCCGTGGTAGTTTATAGAATAATCTATATCTTGAATCATATGGCCGTTCTAACGAGCGAACACAATTTAGCGAAACATAGGCTTGCCCAGCAGCGAAGAGTTTCGGCCCTAAGTACACTATAACGTAGTTGACTGTGTTGCTTTGTATTTAGTGCACAGTTGATGCCCATGATACTATGAAGGGTAGCATACGCTGTTCAGTACTGTCGTAGATGTACTTAGCTGGAAACCGTGCATCTGGTCTCGGCTAAAGAGTGGCCATATTATTTCGATCATAAATTCGATTGCTTCATTCATTGGACCCTTGGAGACGTCGACGTAAGATCTTAACACGACTTTTGCGCCTTGAAATAGCTGTAAGGTTGTAGGCAAGCCACATGTTTTTATCACCCGACAAAAAAGGAGAGGTGTTAGGCCTAAAAGTTTGACGACCATGTGTGTGTGAAGGCGTGTGTGTGTGGCATTGTATCTCCCAAACGATTGAACCGATTTCAATGCTTTCTTTAATTGAAAGTTATGAGCTCTTTTCTGAGGTGGTGCAAGAATTTCGTAGTCATATCTGTTGTGGTTTTTCTCACGTCTCCTTGGTTACAAGGTATGTAAACTTTTTTCGTGCTGTGTACACTGTTTCTTTCTTCAGTATTTTGTTTATTCATTTAATCGACTTGAATTTTTGGTACAAGTTTGTAAACCCGGTGGTCACGACATGATATGGTAAGCTAGACCTGATGCTACGCCCAAGCGCGTAGTGTCTGTAATACACATAAGACTTACAATTTCGCGTGATTTTCAGACAACAGCCTAGACTTCAATCTGTGGTTCGTTAGCTCTACGCCTTCCACTGGTCTTACAGTATCGTGGATTGTAGATGGTAATACTTTGAGCTAATATTTCAGAGTTCTCCGGTAGAGTGACTAGTCGTGTGTGAATCATTCAAATATACGTAACATAAAGACGGATGAACAATGAATTCACAATGTGTGCTCGAGTGTGTACACATCAGTGAAGCCGATTCTGTCATAAATTAAAAACGCGAATTTTTCATGTGTCTAATAATTCAACACAGTCGTTCTTTTCAAACAAGTGTTTAACTCGTGTTGCAAAATGTTGTGTATTTAAATACTATTAAATGTGTTAATATTATTAATTGTGTATTATACTATTAGTAGGTTTTATATGACAACAAATACTTTAGTCCTTTTTTAAACTGTATAGAAATAAACGTAATGTTATGATTTGATATTTACAGTTAGAAGTTCTCAAGTTTAAAAAGCATCAAAAATACTTAGGCCTAAATTAAAATTTAAAAAAAAACTGACAAATTAAACGATTGTTTAAAACGTAAAAAACTATTTCACATTATTATTGACCCTTAAATGCATCAGGGGACCGCTAGTAGACTAGTTAGGTAGTTACGAATTGAAATGGAACAGGACAATACAGTAAGACCAAATCCATTAAACTAATATTAGGCCAATCATTGAAGACATAAAAGAGGGCATTAGTTACAAATGGTCAAGGAAAGTTGCTATTTGGCATATTAGTACAGTTTGGTATCCTTATTAATATCCCGAGTTTGCGACCTCGAGCCACTGCTGCTCGCGCCACCATATTGGAGAAATTGTGCCGAAAACCAGTTTTTCACGAATTTCTTCTCACCAACGTCAAAAAATAGGCAAGACAAAAATTATAGAGCACTAAATTTCCTGCAGCTTTTGTAGACAATATTGTTCAATCAGACGAATAGATCACGAGTTACAGCGGTGCCAAGCTCAGCAAATGTCTAAAATTCGAGCAATCGATATCATTTTTATCGAATTTTCAGCAAATATTGAGTATGTAATACTTAATACCGTTTTTCCTCAAACCAGAATCACAAATCGAGGGTATTTACAGGAATGTTGTACTGTATTGCACTAACTTAACTGGTCGGCTTTTCCTCGTCGTAAATTATAAATTTAAAATTCTAGTTGAGGTCATTTGTTCAATGCAAAGGCTTGCCACCTATATTTGCAAGATATGCTGAGCCTGACAGACAAAATAGAATCTTCTAAGTCGAAAAGTTCGCGATAAAAGGATACTTTACTATCAGGCGTTCCGACCAGTTCTGGTAAGACATTTGGTCAGACATGACCGTCGAACAGACGCTAATGAAGTCAATGAAAATTATTGGTGGTCTTACTCGTGAACGTGGGTTAACGGATAGCATTCTCACTATGTGGATATTGGGAAGGCTAGATATGCACAATGTTTATGACGTAATTGAACATTTTGTGGAATATCCATGACAACAACAAAGCAGCACACACACGTGAGGAGTTCACGCATAATCAGTGACGAAAAAGATTTAAAGAAACTCAATGCTTGGTTCTCTTTGTTGAATTCTGTTGTACTTGTGAATAATGAAATTGCATCTATATTACAAGTTTTGTACAGCCTTTATTTTGTCTTGCTATGTTTTACAAACGATTATTTTCATAGCTGGTATTATATATTTTTGGTTGCATAGAGATATTACATTCAAAGACTATTTGCAAAACATAAAGCTTAACACACACAATCGATACTTCCTTGATGACAATTAGCTATAAAATATTGCATTAAGTTTTTCTTTTCTTAACACAGCCCCCCCTGTAATTGTCATCATATATTTACAATTTTTTTAGGAAACCCTTTCTTTTTGTATTGTTCAAATTTTGCAGAATTCAATTGCTTGGTGAGCAAGTCAGCTATTTGCAAATTAGTCGGACAGTATTTAAGTGTCAAAGCACCTTCATTAACCTTTTCCTTGATATAATGAAACCTAACATCAATGTGCTTAGATTTCCTGTTTAAAATTCCATTGTTCGCTAAACTTATAGCGCTTTGATTGTCCACATTTAGAACAACTTCTATTTGTTCTCCGCTAAGTTCTTCGAGAAAACTCTTAAGATACATGAGAGTTTTCGTAGCTTCGGCTGCGGCGATGTATTCTGCCTCAGTTGTTGATGTCGCTATGATTGGTTGGCGTCTTGATGCCCAGGAGATGGTGCCATCATTATAAAATATAATAAAGCCTCTAGTGCTTCTGCGTGTTTCCTCGTCTCCTGCGTAATCGGCATCCGAGTTTCCAATCAAAATGTTTTTGGATTTTTCAGCATTCATGGAATATGATACCCCCGTATCTTTAGTTGAATTTACATATTTAAGAACTCTTTTTAGCTTGAGTAAGTCTTGTTTTGTGGGGTTTTCTACATGTCGTCCACATAATCCAGTTGCATACGCCAAGTCTGGTCTTGTTTTAGTAGACAAATACAAAATGCTTCCCACTGCTTCTCTGTAAGGAAATGTTATCTCCTTTTGCTTGAGTTTCTCAATATGTTCACTTCCCGAAACGAGAGGTGTTGATACTTGTTTTGAGTCTGACATTCGATACTATTCTACGACTTGTTGCGCGTAGACATTTTGATGTAATTTCAGCTTCTCTTCTGATGTGTCAATATTAATGACCAAATAGTTGTCAGGGTTTTCTTCAGTCGTTAATTTGAATTCATTTTTCAGAGAATCCAATATCCCTTTCATTTGACTGGTGTCAGATCCTGCAATTAGTCCGTCATCGACAAAGATGGACATAAATGCAGAGTGATCAGAATCTACGAATACACACTGTTCAGTCTTTAGAGCAGTGAATTGATGTTTGTGTAAAAATTCTCTGATACTCTTATTCCATTGGGCTGGAGCTTGCCGAAGACCGTAAAGGGCCTTTTGAAGCTTGCATATCTTTGTATCATCAGAATATCCTTCAGGTAATGACATATACAATTCTTCTTCTATCTTACCATATAAGAATGCTGTCCTGATATCGAATTTCATCAGTTTGTAATTTTTCTTTGCAGCATATGCTATCATGGTTCTTAGGGTATCTGTGCTGACGACCGGGCTAAAAATGTCATCGTAGTCCACTCCGGCTTGCTGTTGACATCCTTTAACTACAAGACGAGCTTTAAATCTCCCATCATCCTTCACCTTGAACACCCATTTACTTGTAAGAATTTTCTTGCCCTTTGCTTCGCTTCTTTCGACTAGATTCCAGGTTTGATTCTCTTGGTGTGCTAATTTTTCCTCTTCTATGGCTTTCCTCCACATTTCAGCATCATCTCCAGTAGTAGCCTCTTCATATGTAAGTAAAACATAGTCTTTTAATTTTTCAGGTATCTTCTTTGTGCGTTTAATTTTTTCTTTCTCTACATTGTTGTTGCAGCATGTTGTGTTCTCCTGGTTTTCGACACTACTTATAGTATTCTGTAGAATATTTCCTCCCTCTGTTTTTCTTGAGTTACAAGAGCCTGCTTTGACTTCAAATCCAAATTTTTCGTCTTCAACATTACCATCATTTTCAAAGCAATGTTCGTTTTCTTCTTCTCTGCAAAATATTAAAAGTGGCGGTTTTCCTGGCATTTTTGATGAGCATAGCTCTCTGGTGAATGTAACATCACGTGATGAATCAGAATCAAATGAGAAATGTGCAGTTTTGTCAAAAATGGGATGTATTGCAATTACATATAGGCCTGAGCTTTGCTTTTTACCTTCTAGAATGTCTTTTCCATCTTTACTGATCAGAGCCTTATTATTTGTGAATTTACTTCACCTCCATTTCGAGTAATTGCTAGAACACTAAGCAAGTTTGTCTCGAGTCCAGGTATATACAAAACATTTTTCAATTCACATTCATCAGCTATCATCTTACCTATACTCTTTGCTTCCAAATGTTCGCCCTTTTTAGATGTATATACAATTTGAGACAAGTCCCTTTTTTCAATAAGCAAGTTTTCATTTACCATGTGAGAAGTTGCTGCTGAATCTAAAACAAACAGAATTTCTTGATTTTCACTGGTCACCAATCCACAATTTGTTCTTTCTTCAATGCTAAGGAAACCAACTCTATTTTCATCTTTCGATTTTCTTTCATCGGCGTGTTTCTTCCTGAAAAAACATGTATCTTCTGGGTGATTATTTTTCTTACAAAACAAACAATTTGGGTAACATTTTGTCTTCTTATTCTTGTTTTTATTTTTAGGGCAGTCACGAAGAAAGTGTGTTGTTGATTCACATCCATAACATTTTAGACGATTTGTTTAAATGCGACAGATTCATTACTGGCATCATATTTGGTGTAATAACGAATTTCGTCTCTCAAAATACGTGCCTTTAGTTTTTCCAACGTTTTTTCTTCTTTTGTTACCGATTCCCAAGCTGTTGTGAAATGAGGTTGAAAACTTTTCGGTAGAATCGACATGATACGTGCCATTTGCATTTCCTCATCAATTTTCTTCGAAATTGTGTTTATTTTCACCACAGTATTCTCAAGAATACTCAGATTAGTTGCCATATCTTTACTTGTATCAAATTCAAACCTAAAGAATTCTTCCATCAACATATTTTGTGCTTGTGCTTGGTCTCTCATATACAGACTTTCTAACTTCGCATACATAGCTGCAGCACTTGTGCAATTAACAATATGAATTTTAAGTTTTTTGTCAATTGTAAATACAATGATTTTTTGAGCTTTTGCATCATCTCTTAACCACTTATATTTGTCTTTATCTGACTCTTTATCGCTTAATTTATCAATGCCAAACACAACATGTTCTATTCCTGATGAACGTAATAACACAGAAATGTCGAATTTCCACATAGCAAAACTGTTATGATCAACTAACATTTCGACGGAGGATAAATCTGAATCTTTTTGTGCCATTTTAACAAGCTGTGTCTGTACCTTTATTTTTGATTCTAGATGCAAATATGTGTCAGAAACAGATCAAACTTACCGCAATGGAGCATTGGTTACAATTATAACATACCACCATGAGCATTGGTTCTAATAAGTTTCTTCATCATTTCCACAAGACAATGTTTCATATACCGTTTTCTTAAGAAGTCTTCTGGGCCCGTTACCTGTTGAATTTTGTTGTACTTGTGAATAATGAAATTGCATCTATATTACTAGGTTTTATACAGCCTTTATTTTGTCTTGCTATGTTTTACAAACGATTATTTTCATAGCTGGTATTATATACTCATAGAAAAAATAAGGTGTTACTGTTGTCTGCATAGAGATATTACATTTAAAGACTACTTGCAAAACATTGAGCTTAACACACACAATCGATACTTCCTTGATGACAATTAGCTATAAAATATTGCATTAAGTTTTTTCTTTTCTTAACATTGTGGATATTGGGAAGTATTTGTGGTCTTACTCGTGGACGTGGGTTAACGGATAGCTTTCTCACTATGTGGATATTGGGAAGGGTAGATATGCACAATGTTTGTGACGTAATTGAACATTTTGTGGAATATCCATGACAACAACAAAGCAGCACACAGACGTGAGGTGTTCACGCATCATCAGTGACAAAAAGATTTAAAGAAACTTAATGCTTGGTTCTTTTCACACACTCCTTTCCAGAGAATCGAAGAATTGATATATATATATATATATATATATATATATATATATATATATATATATATATATATATATATATATATAAAAGCACTGGTGTCGTTGGAGATGTAAAAACCAACTGTCACAATTCTCGTGAAATTGGTATTCTGGCAATTTCCAACATAATTGGCTGCAACTTCTATGCTGTGAAGTTCAAACGTTCAGATAAAGTGATTCCCCTTGCAGTTCTCAACAGCAATATCCACATTAAAGACGTTGCCATTACTATTGATCCGCTATTGTTATATCAAAGAATGTGTGTTGCTAAGCAATCAGACGAAGAGCTGCAGGAATATCTTCAATACGCACTGGCCCCATTTTCTTTAGCTCTCTTTAGCGAAGAGGGAATGCGCAAGGGCACACAATCTTCACTATACGAAACCTTTACGCCTGTTACAGACAATACCGAATTCGGAAACAGTATTTCGGTCATAGATGGTGGATATCTGCTGCACAGAGTCATATGGCATCGAAACGAATCTTTGCATCGATCTGCACAAACTACATTCAGTACGTGCAAAGGCATTCTGGTTCTAACACAATCATTGTTTTTTACGGGTATCCAACTAACACAGCTACCAAAAGTGTAAAGAGCGCAGAAAGACTTCGCCGTTCAAATAAACAAACATCCGTTGACCTACATTTCGACGAGTCTATGGTTCCAGCTGTTTCGCAAGAAAAGCTTCTCTATAAAGTAACAAATAAAAGTCGCTTGATTTCGATGCTAAAAAAATATATTTGAGAATCCTTATTTCACAGTGCATCAGGCTACAGATGATGCTGACACACTGATCGTTAACACGGCGATTAGTATGTCCGCATCGTTTGCGTCCGTATTCATAGAGGTAGAAGATATAGATCTTCTCGTCTTACTAACAGCGCTGGGGAGATCTTATACAAACGTTTACCTTCGCAAACCCGGCAGAGGCAAAACTGTTGAAAAAATTTACTCTCCTCGAAGTATTCATTATGGAGAAATAGTGGTGGGGAACATTTTATTCTTGCATGCGTTTAGTGGTTGTGACACTACTTCTACTATTTTCAATGCAAGGAAAGACAAGTTTATATAAACACTTGAAAAGAATGAATATTTAGGCCAAACTGTACAAGCTTTCAAAGACAGAAACGCAAATCCTGAAGTCATTTCTACTGTATGGGAAAGCTATTTTTATCGCTCTTTACGGCGTTTCAAATAAAGCACCATTATTTCAGGCATTTTGCGAGATCAGTGACGAAAAGCAAAGTCACTCTTGCTTCCTTACCCTCTACAAGAGAAGATGCGCGGCAACATTCTCTACGGACCTACCACCAAGTTCCAGCTTATATGATATACTCGATAATCCAGGGCAATGGGGCTGGGAAAGAAGCAAGACTGGGCTTATTCCAGTGAAAACAACAAAAGATCCAGCACCCAAAGCACTTCTGAAATTAATTTCCTGCAAGTACAAAAAAGGGTGCAGGAAAGTCCCACGAGGTCGAAGAAGAAAACGAAGATGAAACCTTGAAAGATATTGAAACACTTACAAGAGATGCTGGACCATCTATGTCATCGAAACGAAAGAGAAAGCATAAGTATATAAAGAATCGTGGATTAGCCCTACTGGGAATACCACATTAAAAAAAAAACTCGGTTCTCACTTTACCTCATGGTGGCGTGGAAATGAGTGAAAAAACTAAGTACTACGTATGCAGTATTTACTGAAACTTCGATAAAAATGATATAGATTGCTCGAATTTTTTACATTTGCTGAGCTTGGCACCGCTGTAACTCGTGAACTATTTGTCTGTTTGAAAAATATTTTCTACAGATGTTGCAGGAAATTTAATGCTCTATAATTTTTGTCATATCTATTTTTGACGTAGATGGCGTTGGTGAGAAGGTATCCTTGAAAAACAGGTTTTCGGTAACATTTTTACAATATAGCAGTGCGAGCGGCAGGGCGGTCGCTCGATGTCGCAAACTCGGGATATTAATAAGGACACCAAACTCTACTAACCCACCAAATAAAAATTTTCCTTGACCTTTCGTAAGTCAAAATTACCCAATCAGTCAAAAACTGAATTTATATGTGGTCTATTTTAATTTTTGTGCTTATCTTTTGGAATTGTTACAAATGTATACACAACGTACGTAAGTTTTGTTGCAGTTACTTTTTCTGTATCAAGTTTTCTAATTTAACTACATATTTTGTTTATTTAACGGTCCCCTGGCTCATTTAAGGGCCAATAATAACTTAATTTTTTTTTTTTTAACTTTTTAAAGGTTCGTTTTATGTGTATTTTGTTTACTTAACGTTCCCCTTACTCATTTAAGGGTCAATAATAACTTGAAATTATTATTTTTTAACAATTTAAAGGGTCATTTTATGTGTTGGTTTTATATTTAATTTTTCAAATTAAGCATCTTATTAACTTCATTGAGAATTATTTATTATCCAACGGAATATTACCCAATTTACGTGTTACATTATTAATCCTGAAATTAACTGTGAAATTCTAGTATTTTTGCTTTTATAGTTATCAAGAACCAAGATTTTTCCTCTGCTTATTATCTTGTTCGAAATGTGTAGTAAAAACAAACCCAACGAGCCCAAACACGACCGATGTTGTGTTGTTGAGTTGTTGATCAGTGTCATGGTACCATATTATTGCACTTTCACCGAAGTTACATAGGTAAGCTTTGTCTATGCCAGCAAGTGATTAAAAAAATAGGCTACACATTTTGAACCGGAATGAATCAGAAAGCTAGAAAGTTAAATAAAATCTTGTGAAAATGTCAGTCAAACCATTGTTAAATAATTGAATAATTTTGTTCAAAAAATTTTTGTAACTGTGACTGTCTGCCGAGTCCTGGAAAATGTATCTGGTTGAATAAATTACAAAACTACATGGAAGAATTTGTCAACTTCTCATCTCCTATTTTTGTAAATAGTTCGGTTTATTTTATTTGTGTGCTCCAAATGGAGTGCCTCTGGCATGCTATTGTTCAAAAAATTCAGCTACTTTTCTTATTTGTTAGAAACGATATTTTAATAATGTACACCTGTTTGAACATTATCAGTTAATTACAAATAAAATGGAGCTCCTTAAACCCATATACTTTATAAGTAGAGACCTGAAAAATTCGCCTTTTCTTTTGGACACAAGCTATACTTCAAACAACTGTAAGTTCGTGCCACTTTCGTAACTGGACCTTGACTTATTTGACACCTCTCTGTAAGCGCTGAGCAAATAAAAAAGCATATTCTTGGAGACTAGCCTACAGGTCAGAAAACCCGCGAATTTTTCTTGTCTCTATTTATAAGTAGAGGCATGAGTATTTCACACATTCACCTGGCAGCAGCCTAGATTCTCAGTCATATACACACACTGGCCACAGTCGAATATTCGTTGGCTTGTAACCGTACAAGCTGGTAGCACGTGTTATCCGCACTAATTATTTCCTTACTTACTGCTGGCTTGCAGTAGTTAACGGCGTGTCAAGACAGTCGTCGTCCTTCCAACCTGACCTAGTAATAACACGCGAAAAAATCGTGCCTCTAGTTACAAAGCGGCTTCATTATTAAACACATTTGAACATTTATTTTAAAATAATTATAATGTCTGAATGCTTCAAATAATAATTTAACTTAGGGTCCATAACAACCTGTTTTCACTCCTGTAGTATTGGAGCAGTTTGCGAACATACTTCTACATGGACAACTGAATTACACATTGCTAAAGGCATATCAAGGAGCTTGCAAGCTTGTAATGATGGAGCTTGTTTACATGATGAAGCTACAGAAACATCCTGACTTTTACTGTTGACACTAACATGCAGTACTGATTTATTTTGAATGTTTTTACACTGGGAATTTAGTTGTGGATGTGTTGGAAACACTAGGACTGGTTGTTTACATAAATATACATGCATTGACTTGCTGACACATTGGTAACACTGGAACAGTTTGTTGACATGCAAAGTTTATTAGCGACATGTTGGCAACACTGGAACAACCTGTTTACACAAACACGTTAACTAGGGCTCTATAAAACCTAGGTATAATCGTCCGCCATTCTGGTTCTTTCGCAGCTACCGCTAGCGAAGTCATGCTCGCGCGCCCGAAAAATCACAGAAACCTAACTCATCACCAATCTAAAACTATTCGGTCAATCGACTTAAAAAAAAATTACAGAGTATAATTGACCTATATTGTCAATGACGCTATTAATTAATTTACTTTATGACAGTTATTTACTATGTAAAAAAAAAAGTTTAACAATGGCATGCAAATTTTTGACCGGGAAATGCAGGGTAAAATATAGTAAGCGAGAAACTTTTTTGTTTTACGAGATAGATGGGGGGTGTCAGTGGACGAAACTAAAAGGATAGTACAAAATTAACATTTATGCCCCCCTTGACGTGTTCCGCGAATCGCTGTTGTTTTGGCGGCAGGTTGAAGACTGAATATCTCTGGCGCGCGGCGCCGCGCCGTCTTGCTCAACGACCTGACTATGAATTATTCCTTGGTTTGTCCTCATAGTATTTAAGACATTAATTTTATCTCTACATTTTGTATTTATTATAACGTATTAAACTTTCAATAACTGATTATAGGGTTATGTGCAAAAGTATACATTATCGAACATAAATAAATTTACAAAATCAAATATTGAATGTAAAATTAATGCAACAGCCTTAATTTCACTAAAGATAGAGTTTGAAATGTAAAATTTTTAAAAATTAATTTAAGAATTTTGATTCTCCCACAAAATAGACGTAGGCCTACATACAACTGGAAATATATTTTTTTTATTTACTTAAAGGTATATTTTCCACAATTGATAATAAATGCATGAAAGCTAATTCATCTTATGTCTATATTACGGGTTTTAAAGGTATCATAACTCATTGAAACGCAAATATAATATTTTTAACTTTATACTATTTGTTATGTAAGTATTCATACTAATATTATCGAGGCTGCAGTAGTAAAAGAGGCAGTTATCACATTTAAAAGTACAGCTTTCATTCAATTTATTTAACATTCTAAAAAATTTCAGTTTGTTACAAATAAAAGAACATACATTTTTAAAAAAAGTAATTCGAGGAAATTGGCCTTATTACAAATTATTGGTATGTAATAGCAAATACGTTTGTATTTTGCGTTACTAATGCAAAATTCATTATTACTAATCGGACAGATCGATGCATCTCTACTCTGTTGCTGAAACGTTAGTTTGAATATTTATACGTAGTGTGTCCTGAAGCAGTAAACGCAAATAGTTTCTGCTAATGAATTTGTTTTTAAACTGAATTATTAAGGTTTCAAGTAGTTTGTTTACTTATATGAATTTCAGATTTGTTGTAAGTCAATCTACACTAAAATTACAACACACCGCCTAGATGCCCTTCACTTACTCTGTGCAGACAGTAGCCACGCTGATTTATAGCGTCAGGATAATAAATACAAATCTTTCTTCACTCACTTGAGCAAGTGCTAATTTTTCTTACAGTACGACTAAACTTGATATTTATAGTCAATGACTAAATATCTTAAACATAGCATGCTTACTTTTATGCCCATTAAGCCAAGCTAACAAACACTACATTTCCGTAAATTTGCGGAAAACAGTATGGAGAAGTGCCACATATTTACTGTAGCGTACCTCGTAAATATAACACACGGTATCTTACATCTATACTTAAATATTCTCTGTAAACGTGTTGGATATAAATTTGTATTTAGAAGTTCTTTCCTTTTTACTGTATGTCTGTAAATAACGCAGTTATCGCCCAATACAGTTTATGCGGGAATAGTAATTTCTATTCTATACCTACGTTATTACTATGCATACTCATAATGTAGGAATTTCCGTTATCAACTAAATACTTGTGAGAAAAAGGTTACATACAAAAGCGTATTAAGATTTACAGTGATCCTTGTTAATAATACTAACCATGTAAATATACAGATCTCATTAACACTAAGTCATTTTCGTTCCCCTAAGAATGAGATGAAAAATGCAACACTAACTTAAACGCTCTATAAAAAGTTCATTTGTACACCACACAACGCCAGAACCACGAAATCCCTGCAGAGGTTCCTCATTCATTGTGATAGTTTGGCAAAACGTATCTTCTCCCAGAAATTTGTGGCATGTGTTTTACTATGAACTGGCGCTTCAGAGGCAATAATTAAAAATAAAAGTTAACGTTCGTAAATATCTTTATATAAAAATAATGTAAAAAGTTTGTAACAGTAAGTAGGAAAAGGAATATTTCGCGAGTTCAACGACATGCGTGTAGGAATCCATTTTCCTGTTTACACACAAGCCCCGACCATTTGTCCACTAGCTGCTACTCACTGTAACAACACACAATGAACTAATAGACGAGCTCGAGTATGCATAGGACAGTGGATTATAACACGCCGTTCACTGAACTCGCGAATTATTCCTTTCCCTAACAATAAGTGATCAAAATATGTGTTTTCGAATAAGGGTATGTCCATGAAACAATATTGTTCGAAACACATTATTTTCTTGACTACATAAAACATATACTTTGTACTTATATAACAGTAAACATATACGTGTAGTTTATTATACGATTGCTGTTTATTGTCTTAAAAATTCATGTGACAGTTGCGGAAGAACTTGGTAATGTAAAGGATGGAAGTTCTAATCTACGTGTCGGTTCAATTTTTTTTTTTTTTATATATTCATTTGGGATATAATTGAGGTTATATGCTGTAGTGGACTTAAACAAAAATGTAAATAACAATGCAATATGCATCGCACCGCTTCTGAGAAAAAAAGAAAACTAAGTCTTAGTTCCAATTTGCATAAACAATGTTCTTTAAGTGATGAGACAGTGTTAAACTGTAAGCAAAATAACTGCATGTTGTAAAAATTTTATATATTTAAAAAATTAAATTAATTTTAGTCTCTCTTCCACTGTAAAAAAGGGATTCGGTTAGATGTTCTATTTTAGGTTATTAATTTATAAATAGAATAAAATAATTACAAAATTTTCTACATATCAGTGAAGAATAAAAAAATTATGTAAACTGTAATTTCAAATGTATTCAATATTTATTTTTGTGATATTACAAAATAATGTGTAATTTTAGCTTACATCGAGGGTGACCAAATTAAACTATAAAAAAGTAAAACGTTTGGTTCACAGTATTTGTTAAATAGAATTATTAAATGAATAACTGTTTTTAAAATATAATTTGTCGAATTAGTCTTTGTGAACTAAACAACATTTGTTGGATTCAATCTTTTTTCCGGTGTCTTGCGGTTTATTACTGTTCGTAGGCTACTTATTTTTACATTTACATATTACGTTACAAAAAATTCATCTCAAACTGCTATATAAGATTTTATGTTTAAAGAAACAATTAAAAAATATAAAAGTATGTCATGAATTCTATTTCTATTTAAATTCAAACCTTCATGTATAGAGCCAAATAGAAGCATTAGTTTGTAAATCATGTCACTGTATTCACTGTTATCCTGCTAATTGAGCAAATATGTTATGTGCAAATATAAAGTATAGTAAAGTTTTGTTCTACTGTGTCATGTTGTTTTAGATCTGAAAAATAGCGACGAAAATTTTTGGAAATTCAACTATAACTGAATTATATCAAAAAAATTATTTTCAGTTACATTTGTCTTGCGATTGAGTCTACAATATGATTTTATTTTATATATATATATATATATATATATATATATATATATATATATATATATATATATATAAAGTTTTAAATGGAACCACTACGAATCCCGTAAACTATTAGGCTTATAGACAAGAAGGGCGCTTTTAAAAATAGTATTTTATGTTCTACTTTATCTAATTAAGTATATAGTAAAAAGTAACGTTACAAACTAGAAACTTAGTAATAAATACATATATAACTGACATTTACATAGTAAATGTTGTGTAGATAAACAAAGAGTGAAGTTGTGTTCGCGTCGTTGTGCGAGACCATGCCTCGCGCACGAAATATTCTGTCTTTTACCTGCCACCAAAACAACAGCGATTCGCGGAAATCGTCAAGAGGGGCATAGAAATTTACTTTGTACTATCATTTTTGTTTTCTTCGCTGATACCCCCCATCTATCTCGTATAAGAAAAAAGTTTCTCGCTTACTATAATTTACTCTGCATTTTCCTGTCAAATGTCAACATGGCATTGTTAAAAAAAATTTTTAATAACATGATAGTTGCAGAAAATAAATTTGATCTACATTTTCATTGGCACCATAGTTCTTAAATGCAATATAAAAATTTTGAGTATATTTGGCTGAATAGTTTTAGATTTATGATGAGTTTAGTTTGTCAGGTTTTTGGGGCGCGCGAGCATGCATCGGCTTGCGCTAGCTCCGAAAGACCCAAAATGGCGGACGATTATACCCACTCTTTATAGTGCCTTAACGTTAACTTGGCCTGTTGGCATAGCTCTGAATGACAATTATTGTTGACTTGCATTTGTTAACACATTATGTTTTCATGTTTCTGTGTGTATTGTTTATTTTGGTCGGAACATACTTTATACAAGTTAGGCTGAAAAAAAAAAAAAGTATTCTGAGTCACATCCTGTATAGTTAACTGAATCGGCGTAAAGTCGCATCTGGCTATCTCCCCCCATCTGTCGTTTCCTAACTTTTCCAACATAGGTTTTCCTGCAACTTTGTTAGGGCACTCGTGATGCCAATGAAATACTTGACCTGGACAGTACTCACAAGGAAACTACCAGGGTTGTGCGTGATCGATTTTAGGTCCGTCTGATTCGTAATTGAAATATTTTGTAGGTTTTGTATTGTCTTGTTCAGGTTTCGTTACACCCTGATTTTCCCTGTTGTGATTGTTGTGGTTTCTATTCATGTCATTGCTGTTTAAGACTAGATACTCTGTCATGGTCTCGTCGTGGAGCTTCTTCTGTCATTGACAGTTCTAGCACGACTACCGACCTTAGAAGCCAGCCTCGCTACCATGAATTAAGGAGGCTACTGTACCCCTGAATCGCGGTCTCACAGTAGATGCAACAACCTCCATAATCTCAGTGGTAGACGTATTTGGGTAGTATTTACGTATCATATTTATTTTATGCGTAACAAACGTGCATAGTGACTCGGAAAATTGCTGCTCTTTCAGCATTCTTCCAGCGAGGAAAAGGTGCTACTAAAACGGAACTCAAATGCAGCACTAAATACCGATGGTTTGTCTGTAGTGAGTTATGCCCTTCCACAATAACTTAGCCTCACCTTGCAATTTTTCTCCCACGCAGTTAGGCCAGTTGGCTTCCTCTACACCGTAGTGCTGTAACTGCTGGATACAGTCCTCTAAGAGGCTGCGGGGTCCTTTGCTGGTAGTCCACTGAAGGTTGGTAGAGACTGGAACCTATTAGGTGTGTGATGAGACACCAGACACGTGCGGAACGTAGTAGCTGTGGGATGTGCTGTCAGCTGATGTTCCACTGTAGCATCGCATGAGCACGACCTCGACCTACCGCACTCCCAGTGTCCTTGCTGATGTCACGTGCTGCCTCTCTGTCCGGTATATAAGGGAAGGGGAGCAGTAGCATTTGTTGATATCATGCGCTGCTTCCTTGTTTCTCGGGTATATTGTTAGCAATGGTTCTATACATACAGACCCAGAACGCCTACGGCCACTCCGAGAACTACCTCTGCTAAAGAATGTAAGTTCCTTGAGAAGAGTTCTTGGTATGTTTTCTCACTATTCACATCTTACTCCCAACATTTCATAGAAAATTCAAGCTCTAACTCAGACCAAACAAATTTCCTCTTGAACCTGAAGTGGAAGGAGGTTTTCAATCAAATAAAGGATGACATCTTTAATGCAGTAGTTTCTGCTATTGACCCCGAAGAAGTATTCGCAGCAGAAACAGATGCCTCTGAACGAGCTATAGCATCTCTAGATCAGAAATCTGTGTCTTTTATGTTTGATACTAAAATATCTGGTAAAGTGAAGAAGAAAAAAATTTTAAGGTGGAGATTTGAGTTGTCTTGCTATACTTATGAAATAATCTACAGACCAGGCAGAGATAATGAGGCTGCTGATGCTCTCTCCCGCCAGTGTTCTACTATGTCTGACACTTCTTTGAGGAAACTTAACAATCTCCATCAAATCCTACTGGTTTCTTCATGTAAAGTATGTAATGAAATCAAGCCTCAATTTTTCAAATGTCAAGCATACCTTATTTAAGCAACTCAGCCATTTGAGCTCCTAAATATTGATTTTAAAGGACCTCTAAATACTGTTTCTAAGAACAGATACTTACTTATTGCTGTAGACGAATTTTCTCGTTTTCCTTTTGCTTTTTCTTGTTGTGATCTTTCTTCTGCTTCTGTCATAACTAAACTTCAGGAACTGTTTTCTCTACTTGGAACTCCTGCATAAATTCATTCTGACAGAGGTACATCGTTCATGTCTCAAGAGCTTAAAGATTATCTTAACTTTATTGGTGTTGCTACAAGTCGATCCACTCCATACAACCCCCAAGGTAATGGGCATGCAGAAAGATGCATTGGCACTATTTGGAAAACGATTAAACTAGCATTGAATACTAAAAACCTAGACCCTCGTATTGGGAGTTAGTATTGGTGGATACTTTGCATGCTACACAATCTCTTCTTTGCACTAGTACAAATGAGATTCCACACGAGAGAATGTTCAAGCATGTAAGGAGGTCTAACAATAGCACATCTACTCCAACTTGGCTGCTGACAACAGGACCCGTGTTAGTGAAGCACCATGTCAGACACTATATGTATGAACCCCTTGTAGATTAGGTCATCTTATTGGAAGGCAATTCTGAAAATGCCTACATCATACTTCCAAATGGTCGTGAAACTACTGTCTCGACAAGACATTTGGCACCTATCAGAAATGACGGATTTGAAGAGCTCAACAATATTACCCAGCGAAACTTTCCTGCACATTCAGTTCCAGCTCAAAATTGAGAGGTAAAACAGTTGGATGAAAATATTTCACCTGACGCATTGCAATAATATTTTATGTATTGATGTTGTGTTGATTGATTTTTGCTCTACTGTAATAGTAGTAGTACCAAATATTTGTGTGATGGTAAATAAGGTGAGTTGAGTATAGAATAATTCGTAAGTTTAATTACTGTTTGCAGGAGATACTTTTCTTACCAAAATGTAGGTTCTTGTAGATTCATCACCAAAACATACACACAGCATTGAAACTTGATATAGTGCACTTTATTGAGGATAATGAAGTATATTTTTAAAAAAAAATTTAATTCTATCTAAAATCTCTCACCCTAGGTCAAACACATAGTTGAGGCACAATTTACCATAAAGTAGAGAAGATCTTGAGTTTGGTTAAAAATTGATACTAGGTTCAATCAAAGTTCCTCGGCTAGGGATAAAATTAAAATTTTTGTTCTATTAAATATGGTGCTCAGTCGTGGAACATAACTTTTAACTCAGGACCACTGGATTTGAGTTCGTTGACAAAGATTAGGCACACTAAACTCTAATGTAATAAAATGTTACGATTTCATTTAAATTTTGTAAATGTAAATTTTGTGAAATAAATTTTGATGGAATTATCCAAGTCAATATTTGAAGTGGTCGGCCTTTTCCACAAGATGGATATACATAGGGACGCTAGAGGCATGGGTATTTAAAATGGCTATTCTTACAATGTAGATCTGAAGTTCTCGGCGTCTTCATAACACTTCAAATTTAGCCTAAATATTTTTACTGATGCGAGCCTCTTCTTAAATTGGCCTTAAAATAACAGACATACTATCGTCTATCTAGTAAGTTTTCTGACCTAACCTTAGGTCGACGGTAGAAATTAAATTATGCATTTTGCTGCTGGGCCGATTCTACCGCATGCTTCTTCCATCGAAATTCAGGGAACTCTCTCTACTTCCTCTTTTCACATAGCATATCTATGTTCTCTTTCAAATTGGGAGCCGTTGCCTTGGCAACCAATCAACAAAAGAGGTATAAAACCTGCAATCTGCTCAGAGAAACCTCTCTGGAGTAGATAAGTACTCTTTACTTACAAAGTAAAACGAACTAGACTTATACTATGTACAATCCACGGTCTAAGAGGTAGAGGTCTTGACACTGCGTATGCTCTCCAGCAAGAGAAAGTGACCCCTTCATGTCGCCGAGCGCTAGTAGTAATTTGGTGGAACATTTGTCTTGTTTACATTTCGCGTTTTAACATTTTAGCAATTATTTACATAAAATAATGTTAATAAGGTAAGCTGATATAGCATATACATGTTCCATGTCCATAAATGCATTGGCATATGTGGAACTGTTTATAAAAGTAGTCTGAAGAAATATATTGTGTATTATTGTTTTAGTGAACACATTCGAACAAAAACTATATTTCGTGCCCTACAAAATTTGAGAAACGTTGCAATGTGCATCTACATGTATAATATTGAAAAATAAAATTTTATTGTTGTAA